>JAHYSP010008937.1:0-10331 GCA_019455505.1 Pleochaeta shiraiana | reverse complement strand
AGAGGGCTGGCATCGAGATTTATGGTAAGGTTTATGCAATGTGCCACTTTTAGTATTAGTGCGTAGTTGATTGATTCAATACCCTGCAATTATGGAAATATAGGCCATTATGCAAGTAAAACTAATTGACCCTGAAAGCCTGTAGGGGTGAGGAAGAGAGAGATCAATGTATATAAACAAGGTCATCCAAACGCCCCGTAATGAGTCCCTAATTATTTGCTACAAGGGCCGCACCGGGAGAGGCTAAACTACCACCAAGCTGATTAGTAATAATCCGCTTAGTGGTAGATTCGCTTCTACCCACCACGCATCTCCCACACAAATATAATTTTTGAATTAAATTATCCCACACTACTCAAGTATATTAATTACCCAAACTTATACTCAACAATTCTTTCCAATTGATTTTATCGTCACGATTAGATTTTATTAACATATAATCATAGATATATTCCTCTGATTTATTTTGAATACACGAATCTAAAAATTATTCCTCTCACAAATTCAGACCGGTTGCTTTAAGAAATAATATTATCATTTTCAAAGGCACATTACTTTTGATTATATGGTGTTCAATTACAGATAACTTCTCTTATTTCTCAAAATTCACATCTTCCAAAGTAAATTATAGACTCTCATATTAAGGAGTTTTCTCATTTATGGCTAACCAAGCTCCACCCACATATATATACGAAATGGATCCCTTGAATAAACAACATTTAAAATGTGAACTCCTAGCAGATCAAATTGATGAGAGTTATCTATTTCATGAAGCTTCCCCTCACGGAGATGATGAGTACTCGGAGAAATTTTTAATTCGCTCCTTGACAGATCCAGAAATCATGTACCAAATATGACTGAACGTTACACATTCCATAGACAGTTACTCTTGTGAATTCTACACAAGAAATAGTACTGTATGCAAACACATTATTGGCTCAACGAGTTTTAGGCTATGAAATTTGTTTCTTAACAAAGGGCAAAGGAAAATCTGTTGATAAACCAGTTACCCAAGCTCTAGCACAAGAAGAGGAAGCTGGTCTGTGAAGAACTCGTGTTAAGTGGACGATATGTGAACAGATGATGAACTCATATTTTTCTTTGGATGATTCTAGAGAACAGTTAAGCCCTTCGCAAGAAGAATCAGTGGACAATATAATTCAAGCAACTTCATCCTTAAAGACAGAATTAGAAGCTAACGGATCTTCGTGTAACAAAAGACAACGAGGATGGAAATAAATCCAATTTAAATAATCGATAAGTTAGAAATTAGAAATTAGTATCATAATTAATAAACCAGATCGAGTATAATATAAATTTAACATTTTGTCAATACAGAATAATCCACTGAGGATTCGTGATCTCAAAAGTAAATGATAACATTGAAAAATCGACTTGAAAACTCTAGTTGGAAACTGAAGTCAGGAATTTTATCGTCTCTAAAAAAATACAATTACTGAATGTGATGGAATTGCATTCATAGTTCAAATAACTGTATTGATTATAATATTTGTTAGCTTAAAACTTTGCAACCAAGGGAGTAGATCAACCCAATATTGCGCTACAGAATGTAAAAAACCAGTGTAATAATCGATCGCAGAAGTTAGTTCAAAGGACCTAGTGAAATGAAAATTCTGTCAGAATTTAATTTTAACATCTTTATAAATGATATTAAAACATGTAACTCATCCTCTCATGGCTCAGTGGAAAGAGTGACTTTTGCCGTCCGCTGCATACTACACGGTATGTATTTCCACCTGGAAAAGATTCTAGAGTGCGGCAGGAGCAGGAATAGGTAAGATGTGAGGAAAGGGAGCTGGAAAGGTATAATTTTGAAAAGTCAATCTAATAGGACATTTTTCTGTTTCTAATTTTTTTTACTTTTGATAATTCTTGATAATATCACGTGTGTCAATAACCGAAGATTACTAATAACCAGCTTAGGACTGGGAACCCCTAAACTATCTCATATGATCTGATTACTAATCGGTATTAGTCATCAGCTTGGTGATAGTTTAGCTCTAAAACCCTTAACGTTGTTATATATTTTAAGCGCTCGAGCACTCTTGCTATATTGAGCTAGGCATAGCCTGTAACAATATTGAGCATACCGTGGCTCCATTCTGTGGCTTATGGTTCCTTCAGTGTAAAGTGTTGAAAGCCAACATTTAGAATTACATTTGATTCATCCGACGACTATTCCAGCAATAAGAGTTACAAAACGTTTCTATCAGTCTCAAAAACAAGAGAAAACGAAGAAAGCAATATGGAATCAGGAATGGATGAGAATACTGCACGAATTCAAGAATTACTGGAAAACCAACAGCGTAAATTCCACGAAGAGATACAGTCACTCAGGACTTTACATGAGCAACTGTTTACAGTTATAAGAGTGGAATTAGCAGCAATGAGCGGTATGTCTCACATAAATATATCAGACAACACTTCTCAGGCTGCCCTAAAAGAAAACTCTCAAGCTAAAAGGAAGCCACTCAAATGGCCTGATTCATATGACCATGAAAACGCATCAAAATGGCCTGCAAATTTAGGCGTTCTAACGTATATATACGAGCGGGATGTTGAAGCAGATGGATTCCTCCAATCATCTGATTTTTTCATGCGCATTTATATTCGTACCGTTACTGGAGATGCTAAAGATCTCATCACAAGTCGAGTCGAGGAGATGGTGAGAAATGGAGAAATAGGTGACGCAATTGGGCTATTAAAAGCTATGGACAAGGTATATCGCGATCGAAATGCAGATAAAACTTCAACAAATTTGCTGAACGCATGCAAAAAGTTTAAGATGAGTGCCTGTCTTATTTCGCACCTCGATTTCAGAAATTGCTCGCGTGCAGCCCCAGCTCAACTATGGATGATGTGCACAAGCTAAATATTATCGAATACGCCATAAATAAGACAAATCAAAGTTTTATGATCGGGCGTAGTGCCCCAAAATACTTTAATTGATACATCGAGCTCCTCTTCATGATAAGAGCCCAGGTATAGATGGTTGGTTTGATAAAGACTAAAACCTATAGTAAAGGTCAAACTGGGACTTTAGACCACGGAATACGGGGAGTAGCTGGCGGGAAACTCCTTAAGGGAGCCTCGGTGGCATCCTCTCGTCCCGTAACAAGCATTAATCATAACAAAGATGATGATGGAGATAGAGATACAAAAATGATCGGCGTAAACAAGATTCAAGCGAAGTGGGTGTCGCCAAAGGAAATTTAATAGCGAAAAGCACATGGAGCTCATCTTCGGTGCGGGAAGCAAGGATACCGTATCGCTAGATGTAAATATCTACCACCTGAGCGACCAAAGACCAAGATTCAAGCGATGAAGACAACCAGCGAAGATGATCTAAATATTGTATTAGACTCAGATGACGAGGAGTTAAAAGAGTAGCTCTTGAGAGAAGTCGTTTTCAAGGGCTCAATTGTAAGAAGAACAGACCAGTAGTAGATGTAAGGTTCATGAAAGATTCTAATGGTGTGAAGAAAATTAACGGGAATTCATTTGTTATAGAATCTTTAATAAATGATATCTACTCAGTTCCAACCTCGATCGATAACGGATGTGAATGTATTAAAGCTGTAAGCGACTCTTTCGTACGCAAAGCAAACCTCCCAAGAATTAGAATACCTCCTCTCAAGCTGACAGAAGCGACGAGCAGCAGAGAAAAGAATGATGAAATAATCATGGAAATGACAAAATGAAACTTGATATTGATGGCTACTGTGGAACATTGTATGCATACGTAATACCTAAGCTAGCACACGAGCTAGTTTTGGGAAAACCATGGATGGAGAGAGGGGATGTAGTCTATCACGTAAAGGAGTACTTCATGAACATCAGAGAAGCATTGGGTGAAGGCCAAGCATTAAAAGTATGGGAAAAGGGGCATAGTGAAAATAGTGATAACTCAGGAAAGGAAAATGCTAACACATCGAGCTTATCAGCTAGATTTTTTCTCGTAACAATTAGAAAGATGCGAAAATATTTATCTGAAAAGAATATTAAACTTTTTGCAGTGTAATTGGCAGACAAACAAAAAGTACTTGCTCCCGTGAAGAAATCTTCTAGTAATTTAGAAAAATTACCGAAGGAGTACGAGAAATACACCAAAATATTTAAAAAAGAGCTTTCTGACAAGCTACGACCTCATAGGCTGGGTTCTGACCATGAGATTAAACTGGAAAATGATAAAGATGCGCCATGGGGACCTTTGTACGGTATGTCAAGAGATGAATTATTGGTACTAAGAAAAACATTGACAGAATTACTGGACAAAAACTATATCCGTGCCAGTAGCTCACCAGCGGGAGCCCCAGTACTATTCCTCCGAAAACCCGGTGGAGTACAGCGTTTTTACGTCGATTACAGAGCTTTAAACTCAGTTTCACGCGCAGATCGCTACCCACTACCCCTTGTTGAAGAAACCCTTGCAAATTTTAGCAAATCTAAATGGTTTATCAAGTTAGATGTACGCGCAGCTTTTCATAAATTACGGATTAAAAAAGGAGATGAGTGGAAAACAGCTTTCCACACCAGATTTGGCCTTTTTGAATGGTTAGTAATGCCATTTGGATTGAGTGGAGCCCCAGCATCGTTCCAAAAGTGCATAAATGAAGCCCTTCGGGAATTGTAAAACATATGAAAATATAAGATGGTATCTTCTAAACCAAATATAATCAATTATGGATATGTTATTATTCAGGCAAGAATTCTGATATAGGCAAGCAGGTCCTCGTTAGTTCTTTAACATGAAATAAAAATTAAATTCTTGAACAATCAAAATAGTAAAGGATAGAAGATAAAAGTATGTATTATCGGCAACCAAAAAGAATAATATATTCGAAAGCTACAAATTGTTCATCGATATATTTCGACTCCTATCTTAAGTACATAATAGTCAACAGCTCATCTGAAAATTTAATAGATAAGAACCATTGTCAGTCAAACTATCATCGAAGCATAACTCATACCTAATCTTAAACATTGTTCCAAGTCTTGATACGGCATTCGATACCCAACTACAACTGTTTCGTACATCCTTAAAATATGCCATAGAAAAAATGCCTTCACATAAAGCCTGTTATTATGTACTATAAACCACACATAATTAACTTATTACTCCATTAAAAATATGAAACGAAACTATCTTGTTTCATTTCCAACACTCCTCCTGAGGAATGAGTTAATTATATTGAGTCTAATTAAGTTGAAGAAGTTTTTGACGGAAAGGTTCCGCCTTAGCGCAAGGTAGTGGCTTAGTTAGAATATCTGCCAGCATTTTATTCGCAGGGATATATTTTAGGTTGATAGTTTTTCTTTCTGCACAGTCTAGGACAAAATGATATGCAACATCAAAATGTTTTGTATTAGTTGAACTAGTGCAATTCGCAATTGCCATTGCGCTCTAGTTATCGGTATAAGTTAGTATACCATCCTAACCAATCAGCTTATCAGCAATTTTAAATTCATTTATCAATCTTGTAATCCAAAGTGCTTGTTTTGATGCTTCAAAAATGGCAACATATTCCGCTTCAGCTGTTGAGGTCGAAATTGACTTTTGGCGTCTTGATTGCCAACAGATGGGACCTCCTTCAAGCATAACAACACATCGGCTAACTGAGCGACGAGTAGATTTGTCAGACGCAAAGTCTGAATCGGAATATATTGTAGTTTGTTCCTTGAGAGTAGTGTCTTTTGATTCTGAGCCAAAACNTTACTCCCACCTGGACACAGAGTGCTAACTATATATACTATAGTAATCTAACGCTAAGAGTTCTATTGATTTGATCGTATACGGCTTAGCGTATTTCATAATTTAGAGTCTTAGCTGTTGGGAGAGTGGCGTGTCCGTGCAGATCACTTTGAGTACACAACGCTATCTCTAAACTGCTAGTAGCACTTAATTTCAACAAAAACAATATGTAAGACAAAGATTAGGAGTTCCTTTAAGATACCTCAAAACTCGGAAAACAACATTCCAATGTCTAACTGCAGGTGACGAATTAAAGCTACCGAATTGTGATGTTGCAAAAGTGATATCAGGCCTTGTGCCGTTTGATGCATACCCGAGGCTGCCAACTGCACTTGCATATGCTGACTCATCAGCTAGCTGCTCATCATCTTGCCTTGGTAGTAACCCCACATAGCCATCCAGCGGTGTACAGTACGTTTTTGCATCTTTCAATCCAAATGACTTAATTTTCTCAAGGATGTAATCGGATTGCGAGATTCTCAAAATCCTGTTTGACCTATCCCGAGAAATTTGCCAACCGATTACTGTACTAATTTCGCCAAGATCCTTAATATCAAAAATACTTGAAAATGCTTGGCATTGTTGTCTTGTTGAAATAAAATGTCGTTTCTAGCGTTGGAAAGTAGCATATTCGCCACTTCTTCGACGGTTAGAACCAAACAAGTACTCAGAATCCCAATTAACTGCTCTGAATTCATCCTACCGACTACACGACCCATCCCACCGACATCAAGCCAAGACATACAGCCCCAAATCATCACGCTAACACTCCCAAATTTGAACGTCTCTTGGACTACTTCTGGTGAATAGCTTTCTGGCTCTTTAGACCAGGCATATCTGATCCCATCGCCATTAAGCCTGTTGATCTTAGTTTTATACGACCAAATTACTCTTTTTCAATCTTCGAGAGTCCAGTTGTCGTGTTCTATGACCCACTTTAATCGGGCTCTCTTGTGCGCCTTCGACGGCTTTGGTTTTTTCACCCCTTTGACTGCCCTCAGATCATGCTCTTTCAAAGTGTATCTCACTTGAGGAGGAGAAAATTTATATTCTCTCTCTGGATTGATTTTTCTTGCTGCTTTCACTGCTGTTTTCATCCAACCATTAGCCACAAAATGAGCCAGAGCTCGTTTGTCTCGAGACGTTAATTTGCTAGGTCGTCCACGCATGGGAGGTGATGTATAATCTAGTAACTTGCTGCAATGTTTAGCCACCTTAGATTTACCACAACCTACAATTTTTTATATTTCTTCTACTTTCTTACCCTCATCGAGTAGGGTAGTGATGGAGGATATTTGGTCTTGTGAAAGGTTTCTCATCGTGAAATAATCTGAAAAAATTGATTTCAAATCGTTAATGACTGCTACATGTGATTTTAAACTACTTATACAGACGATAGAGTTGAGGTTTCGAGCTCAATTGGGCATCAATGCAAGCTCTGCGTCATGATGAAATGATGCGTTCAGAAATTCTACACGGTCACCTGATGCAAACACCTCAGTAAATTTTATAACTTATCATTATTTTCGTGGAAAAAATTGTCTTGCTGCTCGAAAAATGACTTAGAATTGCTTAGAAATTAGAATTATTAATTTTCATGTAGGTTTTGTTAAGTTACAATAAGATTTATCCAATGTGGTAGAAACATGTCGAATTTTTGAACGCTGGTGTATATTTGTAAAAAGGGAATAAACTGTTCAATGTAAACAAAACAGACAATATGAATAAATATGTAATGAAAAGATGAATTCGGTAATCTGTTAATAGAATAAAATGGAAGGGGAACTTAAATGTAAATATTGTTATAAGGTTTGAGTAACAAGGATAGTGATGTTACAGAATAGTGGAATAACAAAGTAAGTTCGATGTGGATGGTGAAGATAATTGATGATGAGGTATGTATAAAAGATATTGATAAGTGTGAGATTATATTTATAAGAAGATGATAGTAATAATGATAATGTATGATAATTGTGATAATAATTGTTAAATGGTGATTATGATGATTTATGTAATAATGATGGACAAAACCGACTTCTTATACATGTTCTAAACTCAATTGATTATACAAAAGGGCTATATATTAAGGTGTTGTGTATCCACTCAGTGACTTGATGGAGTCCTGAAGATTAATCCATGCGAATCAATATACTTTGATCTATGCTGGTCGGTGTATCCATGCATTTTAATAAATCTTCATATACGTTGCTCTCGTTAAAAACCAACATGCATTTTATATATTGTCTTGGAAAAGAGTGGCAGCTGATGAAGATTCTCTTTAACTCGGGCCTGTTTTTGCCTATCCGAGTTATTGACTTTAGACGAAGTCATGGGTGTGATGTATTCGACTGACTCGTCGGTGTTCTGCATCTAACTGAGTCATTGATGTGATGCATTCTGTAGCCGAGATTGATTGGGTGGACAAGGCTGTATCCATGTGGCTTTTGACTTGTAGAGTCCTTGTACCAATCCCTGGGTAAATTTCCGTAGATAAACTCAGGTTGCTGAGTAATCGAAAGCTGCTATCCTTGTTCCGTTATAAATCGTGGCGATCGATACAGAAAGGTTCTAGGATTGCACTATTTTGAGTTTTTTATAGATTAGCAAGCATATTTAGCATAACTGTGCATAACTGTGCATAAAAAACTTTATATTTTAACAAAACTCCTCAGCATAATTCAGTTTTATCCACTACTGTTGTACTATAGTTCATCACTTATTTTATTTAATTTTGCACCTGCCGATTTAGAGAATCTTCAAAACCATCTCTAATGGCCATCCATTGATCTAAAGTTGTTCGCGTGATGCAGGGTCAATTTTCTGACAAGACTTTTCATTTCGCCATCTCATTCCACAAAAACAACACTAAACTGTACCAAGCGAGGAAGTACTATCAGGCATCATCGAAACTATTCGGCCGCTTTTAAAATCTCTGTATTTTACTTCAAATATACATTCGAAGTACAAAAACTGGAGGTAGATCTAATGTGATGTAGTTAGAGATAAAAAGAATATTGGAGAACTGATTTTGTCTAGGGTCAAAATATATGTCGATTTATGGTGGAATGATGTTGTCACCGGAGGAGTTCGACGAGAAAGGAATGACAGAGGTTGACGATTCTCGAATCCGGAGGTTGCCTGAAGGTGGAAAGGGGTACATTCAACTCGGATTAAGTTGGCACTCCCTAAATATTAATTAATCAACAAAGAATAAATTTTATTTGTGATTTGTACGTCTGATTTTCCTCACATTTTTACTATCACATTATTTTTTTTTTAGGGTACGGAATTATGAAAGGTGGTAGCGATTTGTAAAAGGGTGGCAGAATAATTTTAAGAGGTGTGTCAACATAATTTTCGTCGAGGTGGGGTGGCCGAATATCTTTTTTAGGGGGTGCCATTTAACATTTCCCTTACTTTTATCGTGTCTGAATATATAGCCAAAAATGGATTTCAAAGAAGATCGACACTAGATCTAGCATCATACCCTGTCTGATATGCATGCATCTTACAGTTTTTTAAGTTTTACGGACAGACACAGTATAAAAAATAACCGCTGCCGTATTGTGCCTAGGTATTATGCAAAAATTTATAGAGGGTATTTAGCCCCGCGCTAAAAGTAGCAGATAAATTCTAATTTCTGGTAATTTTGTTCCTAATTTGGCATGGTGGACTCATCCTAGTCATTATTTGAATCTACACTATCAATATTCTTACTAGGTGGGCGTCAAATCCTACTCTGCACCTCCTCGTGGTGACGCCTGGGAACCCTTTCTCACAGTAGAAAGGAGCAAAGCAGAGAGTTGTCCTCCCTTTGATGAGGATCCCCAATCAGTCCCGCGGTCTCCGTCGTCTTTACTTCACAGCACCACCCCGAGCACATTATCTTGAAGCTTCTCACGACTGAGCCATATGAGTTAATATCGAAGGATCAACTCATCACTTTTCATACTAGCCAGGAAGGCTTTTCGATCATATGAGTCACCCGACAACCCCACTTCTGTAACGGCATTGGAAGGCTAGGCTAGGCTAGGCTACAGTTTATACTCCCGTTCAAGACTTTTCTAACATCTTATCACGACTTTCACTTTGTCCTGAGGAATGAAGGGAAAAGAAGATAGGGGGAGGCTAGGAAGGATGGGAGTAACGCCCTAGGTATACACAAGTCTGCTGCGCCCAGCTGGACTGCCTCTCCGAACCCTTCAGAAGGGTAGCTATGTCTTCGGATTTAGTCCTGATGTCGGCAGTAGGGGAGCCCCGCACCTAGTGGTTTTTTGCGAATTTTCCCCGGTAGCTACACACCCGCAAATGGTCATTGTTTGCTTGACTGGAGAGAGGAGATAATGAAGGGCAAAGGGCTTCTCTAAGTGTGTATTCGAATGAATGCTTGTGAAGGGTATTACTGCTGGAAGGGGACTGTAGAGAAGGCATAGGTGTTACGGGCTAGGCCCGACATAAGGTTGTTGGAGGCAGGTTTCCCAACTGTCACGTGATATTATAATTTATTTATTTAGGGAAATCACTCCTAGCCTATTCAGGCAAGTACCAATCTAGATCA
>JAHYSP010008929.1:4278-14991 GCA_019455505.1 Pleochaeta shiraiana | reverse complement strand
TTTTTTTTTTTTTTTTTTTTTTTTTTTTTTTAAAAAAAAAATAATTTAATGTTTATGCAGCCTCAAGGCTATGACACATTAGCAATGTTTATATACATGGAATGATTCAACTTCACAGTAGGTACATTTATGTGCCTCAGTTTCCAATTGTAGATGCCACTGCGAAGTATGTTCGCTTTTTCTTCGCCAACAGTCTCCCCTCATCCGTGAACACTCCATCCGAGGAAATTAAAAACCCTGGATTAACCAGACATACCTCCATCACCCTGCACACATCCACCGCCAGATTGTGGAAGGGTCAGTTGGATTCGAACCAAGCATCTCCTGTCTCAAGTGGGGTAGGTGCCCAGGCTACCCAAACTTTTCTTGGGAGAACGGCCCGGACAGTATACCACAATACTATTCGACCGGCACGTAGTTTTGTAAGGGTCGTATGTAGTGTTTTATTCAAAGTATACTTAGTGTAATGAAGAAGCATGAATTTTATTTATGATACTATCTAGCTTTATATATATTTTATCATGTGACCAGCGCACGTGATGAATAATGTCTATCTATCCATTACACTTAGATCTGTATATAAGGTCTTGTACTGGAGAGAGAATTTCAGAAGGGAAAACGAGATACTTTTATATACAATATTCCTCTCTTTGATCACAGCTCTTCGTTTGCTTTCAGATATCAATTTATCCTTGAATAAGTCAAATTTTCTATTTTCTGTTTGCCATCATCTCATGTATATTACTTTCTGTTCTTTGATTAGAGAGGAGTAAGCTGACCATAACTTTTGCCTTCTACTACATCTGTACTTGCTTCTTAGATTGGGAATTCATTGTATTTGGTGAGATGAAGAATAAGCTGATTACCATCTTTCATATTGCTTTATTGCTTCTTGTTTTATTTTGGTAACGAGTGTAGTAGCGGATGTAAGTAATGCACATCAAGGTTACTTTTATTTAAGTTTCGGTAAGTATATGCTTAGTCATCGTGTTAGGCTTATGCCTAAATTATGCAAGGCTATAGCCTGTTACAAGTTTGTCCTCAAACATAATTTTTCAGCTGCACGGCACAATTCTATTGATTCATCACAACAAATAAATCAGTCAGAGTTAGGTAAATAGATATGGCGGCCGAACAGAGGAAGCTCCTTGGTAAGCTGAATGGGCCAATACCTTGTAAATCTTTAGCTTTATGATAATTAATTACAATCACACAGAACAACTCATGGGAGCCTCCCATTCATCTCACACTGCACAATTATCGATTACTGATCCCAAACTGTGCCGCTCCTTTCTTGTCGGCACCTGTCCCCATGACCTATTTACCAATACTAAACAAGATCTTGGTCCATGTCCAAAGATTCACTCTGAACCTCTGAAGTCCGAATATGATGCAGCCTCCGATACACAAAAGCAGAAATGGGGATTTGAGTATGACTATATGCAAGATCTCCAAAAGTACATTGATGACTGCAACTGCCGAATTGATGTCGCTCAGAGGAGATTAGAAAAGACTCCCGATGAGATTCGTCAAACTAATGCATTACTCAAGCAGATAAGTGATTTGAACAAGAGTATTGAATCTGGGTTGCTGGAAATACAAGTCTTGGGTGAGGCTTCTGAAGTTTCGAGGGCTTACGAAGAATTTTTCCGAATCAGACAGGCTATGCAGACTAAGAGTGAAAAAGAGCGCGACTTGAAAAGTTTAAGTGATACTAGTGGTCCGTCAGGCCATCAAAAATTACAAGTCTGTGATGTTTGTGGAGCTTATCTTTCCCGTCTCGACAATGATCGAAGATTGGCCGATCACTTTTATGGGAAGATGCATCTAGGATACGCAAATATGAGAAAGACATTTGAAGCATTCCCCAAGGAATTAAGAGGCCGTAGACCTCTTATTGATTTAGATAGGGGTGCAGATGGTGGGCGCAGTGGATTTGGAAACGGTTCTGATGAAAGCTCATTTGGTGGAAGAGGAGGATTTGGCGGAAGAAGTGGTGGTAGAGGATCTGGATTTAGGGGGAGAGGTAGAGGATTTAGAGGTGGATGGTAATATGTTGTATTTGGCATTGTATTGAACATAATTGAAAACATGGGTCAAGTGTTGTGTATATGCTATTCGCATTAGCGAGGTGAGTGTTTGTGCTGTTTGCACTAGCGAGTGTTTGAACACCGGAGGCGATCGGAAGGGGAGCGGCTGCAAGGCTATAAGAAAGTATAAATAGACAGCAATATCTTACATGTATATAAGAATTATCTTCCTAACAATCTACTTTAAATAATACAATTTCATCATCTCATAAACTCCTCTATCGTTACTCAGCTTCATAGGTCAGTAACATATGCCTCCTATTACTCATCCCGCTCATAATCGATCGTGCATAAATGCTAGACACTTATTCTTGATTCGCTCGGCTATAGCCGAGCGAATCAAGAATAAGTGTCTAGTACTATGTGCCAACTTTTGAGAGTTATTTTATTTTGTTCATCGTCCTTATGGAGTCTAAGACTATCAAGGACAAGAGATCATGAGTACGTGATTTAGATCAATTGGACTCTCACTCAAACTCAAACAGCATTAGCCAATACCACTACGAGAAATGAAGTTACCTTCTGTGCTTCTCTTCCGTGAATATCCAAAGGGAAAATTCTCAAAAAACCTTTGGTTGTTCAAGTGTACCTCCATCAACGTAAATATTTCACTCCCTAAGAAGGTAGGGTCTACTGGATTCGAACCAGTCAGTGGTTTTCCGTCTCAAGTGGGGCAGGTGTCAAGGCTACCCAAACTCTACTTAGAAGGCCATCCCAGATGGTATACCACTGCACCATCCGACCCAACTTTTGAGAATTGAATCAATGCGTAACGAAAGGGTTTAATCACCGCCTCAAATACTAGTTTTTTAAATGTTCACAAATATTCCTGTAACTTAATTCGAACATAAACATACAAGTTACAGTCAGGGTCGGATGGTATTGTGGTATACTGTCCGGGCTAATTTATATTTATTTCAATAGAATGGAAGAAAGTATCAAATGAAAAATTAAACTTAAAAGAATAAAGGATTTGAATTGTACATTGAAAAAAATGATACATTATTTAATAAATATCGTTGAAGATTTCTTTTCTATGGTGGATGGAGCTCTGCTATTTATCTACAAATACTTCTCTTAGTGCTTTCCAACAGGAAAGGATGAAGGAGTAAGTTAATTGCTGAAAGTCTTGAGTAGGCACCTTGAGCTTTACACTCTGTCTCTTTTCGGATACCAACTTATTCCCAGTCTATTGCATTATCATCTGGTATTGGTAATATATCTTCCAGGTTTTTTCTGGAACTTTTTTATCTGCGGGGAGATCTTAGCCACTGGTGATTCCTGACTCGCAAAGATATCTTGGCTAAGTCGGTTTATCCTGATTTTGCTATTGTCTTAGCATTTACTGTTAGTCCCTGCACTAGAGCTACGTTGCATAAGAGCTACTCCGCACCAGAGTTTTGAACACCCTCATCTGACTCGAGCTGTTTGTATTTTGACAAAAGAGGCATCTAGCTTTGAACCATTCAAGGTTAAAAGATAAGTTACTATCGAATGGACAAAATCTTATCATTATTCACTTAGCGTTACACTGAGATCTAACCCGGAAACGCAAAAAAAAACGTGTTAGGTCCAAGCCTTTACAACTGGTAGGATGCACGGCTAATATCAAGGCTCAGAAAAAGCTAGATGATAATCGAATTTTTTTATAACTCGAAAACTATCATACTGGTCACGAGGTAAATTCATTTGATACCTGGTCAAGATCTAGATATAGTCCGTGTACAAGAATATTGGTTGAAAAAGTGGTAGCCTCCGGAATTTACTGGAAATGTTTCAAGAACATGATGCGGTCAGTAAACAAGAAATTTGAATTTCTTGAAAATTTATGACACTACATGAGTGATTCTGTAGAGGTTTCAGATATCATGAAAATTATTTCCGATGTCCTTCATAATTTTATCCTAAAACATTTAAGACAAACTGCTCAACTCGATTCTGATTGCTGGCAAAGCTTACTAAAATATAGCCAGATTATTAATGAAGAGGGTGGTATTGCTATTCTTGAGAAAATAGATGATGATCAAATCGGGTAAAGTAGGGTGTGCATTTTTGCTTTCTGTACTAGTTGGTACAAACTTCTATTGGAAAGATACCAATTGGTTTTACTAATGGATTCAACACTCAACATATCCTTTTATTTTGAGGATCTAGATCAAAGGGTGTTTCTTCAGTCAATAATGGTGAAGCACAATGGTGCTGGCTGTTGCGTACCAGTGGCATTCATGCTCATTGACTAAGAGTCGCAGAGACCATTGACTAAGTGGCTTAGATTGCTAAAAAATGAATTTTATCTAGAGGAATAGCCTGTTTTGATGATAGACTGCTCCTCAACAGAGCAAGCCGTAATAAATTCCGTTTTCCAAAACCCACAGGTACGACATTCAGCTGACATTTTATGAAGGCATTGAAATTACAAGCAATTAAAAAAGTATCCGGACTTGTCGACTCAATTGGATCATCAAGAGGAAGAGGAAGCCAGAATAAAAAAATTCGAGAATCTATTGTGGTGGACTATCAAGAATTACCGGAGTCGAGATCTATCAAAGAAAAAGATAAGGTCTATAAACATTATCGAGAAAAATATTGTGAACACCAAGAATGGCTCAAGTATATTAAGTCATATTGGATGAAGCAATTTAATATGTTATGGAGCAGTAATTTTGTCGTGAGTATACAGATGTTACTGCATTAGACTTAAGTAATTAACAAAAACTAGGGTATGTTGGATTTCACTACCAACAATTACATAGAATCCTAGTATAACATCCTGAAGCATTTTTACCTTGGAGAAAAGAGGAAACAAAGAACAGTTATACTGACTCACAAACTACCTCGCGAGTCCTTATCTGTTACGGGTTGTGCCCGATATGAGAAGGCTGAGCTGTCTTTCAGGCACAGCCTTGTTGAATAATGATCTATCACGTGATCCAAACACATTACTAAAACCGCTATAGGTCTTTACGTACATACAGGTGATTGGTGACAGATCGCCAAGGAGAACAGGATCACTAATTCTCTTATCTAGTTACTACTTAAACTAGTCTTCGCCCGGGTCGGATGGTGCTGTGGTATACCGTCCGGGCCGTTCTCTCAAGTAGAGTCTGGGTAGCCTGGGCACCTACCCCACTTGAGACAGGAGATGGTTGGTTCGAATCCAACAGACACTTCCACAATCTCGCGGTGGATTTGTACAGGGTGATGGAAGAAAGCTAGGGGTCTATGTAAGAAGGTAATTAGTAGAGAATGTAGAAGGGGTTAAGAATTAGTTCTAACCCAACAAAAGAAATATGGAGCAGGGTAAGCAGAAAAAGAAAGGGGGAAGAGAAAGAAAAAGAGAGAGTACCGAAGAAGAGAGATATGAATTTTACTAGTTTGAGAGAAGTTTTTAATGAATAGAAAGTTATCCGTGTTTGAATTATAACGTTGCAGTGTGAAGCAACTTGTCTTTCTGGTGATCTGCGCAGGGAACATAAATTTATGAAATATTGAAAAAAAAAGAGAGATTGAGAGATTGAGAGATTGAGAGATTGAGAGATTGAGAGAGGGATTTATTTTTTTTTTTAAAAAAAAAAGACAGAACCACCAAATCCACAGCCCGTGCCAGATTTTACTACGAGCGGAAGATACGATGGCTCTACCCCAGAAACCAAGTGGCTCACCCGCTTAGAGTATGACTTCAAAAGAGTAGGTTGCAAAATGACACCGGAATTGTTTCTCGAGGCAGTGGAGATACTGACAGTTGGAAATGCTTCATTGTGGCTGGACTAATCATATAGATTCAGAGACATGATTGATAGGAGAGACGAAGCAACAGAAGAGGATGTAAAGGCTTTAAGAGAAGCATTAACCTCTGAATTCCCAGCCAAGACAGTTGAGCGAAGTGAACAAAACATTCAACAAGACATAAGAAATTTTCGACAAGCAGCACAAGAACCACTGTCAACATATTTGAAACGGGCCCAGAATCTTTTAAGCCGAGCACATGGTAGAGACGAAGTCGTGACAATACAAGCAGTTATAGGAGAAAAATTCCTCTCTCCCCTCGAGAAGGTAGTACTCTCGGGAATAATAGCAGCATTTATTGAAGGATTATATGACCCAACGTTAAGGTAAGCTGTTATCAAAAACTCAGCAGTGACGTGTGGATCTCTTCAAAAGGCTTACTTAATATGTCAGGAGACTCAAGCAGGGATTCAATTGGAGAGAGAGATAGAGACAAGACTGGCAAGAGACAGAGAGTTTGAGGATCTAAAGAAATTGGTGTACCGAGATTATGGAAGACCAGCTAGTTTGGTTCTAGCTGAGCTGAGATATGGTGAAAGAAATTCGTGGCAAGAGAGCACAGCTAGGGCAGCCAATTCATGGACACCAAGGAGGGAATCTCAAGCACAAAGCTTATTGAATCCGGTTGTCAACAACAAAGAGCAAGAGCCACAGATACCAGAGAGAATTCAAAACAGCAATAACAACAGGAATAGAAGAGAGCTGTCAGGGCCAACCTTGAGAGCCCCCGAGGATACATCGCGTCTTCCCCCGTCAACACTGTCTCGAAACTCATATATAAATGGGTCAAGGATATACAATAGGCAAAAAGATGGTATATTGTGCGTGAAATAATGTGGTATATCAGGTCATATAAGCTCTGATTGCTCTGGACAACGGCTCGAGCCTTGGGAGCAGATATATTTGAGGAATCTTGCCTTCCATAAAGTCCAGCCGACGGATAACTTGGCAGCCAATTCAAACTCGATTACAGACGCATTTGATAATTGTCGAGGTTCCTGGAGACGTTCTGAAGAGCCAGATGTAGCACCGAGAAATTTTATTAGTGAGAAAGATGCACCGAGCAGGAGCATTGAGATTGAGACCCGGAGTGAGAGCGATAATACACCGAATATAACATTAGAGCAATTTGTCGACCAAGCATACCATAAAAACGAAGCAGATAAAAACTTCCAGTGTAAAAGCGCTTGTCTAAGTAATGAAGAGAGCTTGAAAACGGTGTTATTGGAATCATTTTTGGGTGATCATCCGAAAAAAAGACAGAGAGTAGAGATAAAAGATCTGCTGAATGAGGAAGATAATGAGCCAATTAGAAGAGCTCAGAAGAAGAGAAAAGAGGGGAAGCCAAAAGAACTTACAGAGATAAAAGGGCGTCAAGGAGAAGGACCTCTTAATTACCAGAAATTAGCAAGAGAGATGATGGTCAAGGTGTCACTGCTCGACCTATGTCAGATCTCTCCCGATTTTTCCAGAGCGTTCAAAAGCTTATCAACACGAGTGAGCAAAAGAGTACATAAAAAGCACAGCAACAAAGAAAAATATAGGCCTCAAACTGATGCGTTCTGTGGCGGCATAAATTTGGGTAATGAAGTCACAAACAAAATGAATGAAGAAGAAAGAATAATTAATTACGAAAAAAAGAAAATGGAAATATCCTGCGGGAAGGAGGATCTGAATAACAGAAGAAACATGCCTCCAGCTGGGAAGAAAGCCTTCAGAGTGCCTGTGGTTATACGAACTGAAAAAGATGGAAAGCTGATGAACATTGAAATGCCTCAGGGAATTGCTCAGCTAGTTTCTCATTCACCGAACTTATGAATATCGTTTTAGGCCCTATATCTGGTACCAGCGATTTTGAGGAACGGGAGTCAATGTTGGTTCCCGATTCAGTAAATTCTTTAGCGAAATGTACTTGCTACATCGATGATATATTTTCAGGATTCAAAGTCTTTGAGGAAGGCTACAGTGCTCTGGAGAATGAACTTTTCCCTCGGCTGGTTTGGGCAAAGCTAAAATTATCATTTAAGAAGTTAGAACTGTTTGTTGAAGAAAATATGGCATTAGGAATGGTTCACAAAGCAGGAGGAAAAAATTTTACGAAGCCAGAAAGATGTGACAAGATAAAAAAATTCCCAGTTCCGAAGGATGCGAGTGCGGTGCGGAAATTTTTAGGTGTTATTGGTATGACACGCAGATGGGTTAAAAATTTTTCAGAAATATAAGCACCGTTATCCTGATTAACAGGAAAGACTGAGTTTGTGTGGGGTGCAAGAGAACAGCTCTCATTTGAAATATTGAAAGAAAAATGTGGTGCGATAGTAGAGATGAATGGATGGGATTTTACAAAGCCAATTCGACTATACAGTGATGCTTCAAAGATTGGTGCGGGGTGTGCTATCACCCAGATGAGAATAGACTCGGTGACAGGAAAGACTGAGGAAGTCCCAATTTTATTTGATGGATTCACATTTTCCGCTCCACAAAGAAATTATGGTGTGTATAAAAGGGAACTCTGCGCGATAGTTGAATTCTGTCGGAAGTATGATTACATGCTTAGAGGACCAGAAACTAGAACAGTGTTTACTGATCACAAGCCATTGACCTTATTTTTATCCTCCTCAGTTTTAGACGGTATTTATTCAAGATGGGCGTCAGAGTTGCGTTGTTTGGATCTAGTTATAAGTTGGATCCCAGGAGAACGAAATGCGGTAGCTGATGGTTTATCACGAACAATATTCCCCGAAGAGAATAGCTCAAATATCTTCCCAAGTTTGGATGAGTTTTGGTGGCTGGGTAAAAAAAAAATATGGCGAGCCAGAATGGAAATGGAAGGATGGAAAAGGCGGGAATGAAGAACTTTTGAGACAGATTGGACAGCCAATACATGACAGAAAATTAAAAGAATTGATCCTAGGCACAAAAGACAATTCAAGGGAAGAGTTTGGGAGCAGTTTGGGGTATTGCAGAAGTGAAAACCACAAGATAAATGAAAAATATACTAGATCAAGTTGGTATGAGTGTGTTGCTGCACACATAAAGACAGGGGCTATTCCGAAGAGCTGCTTAACAAAGGTACAAACTGCAGTATTTCTGAAAAAGGTATCAAGATATACTGTTGGGATAGATGGAACCTTGTTTTTGATGGTTCATGAGGTGGAGAAACGTTGTATTGTTCAAGAAGAGGTTGCAAGTGTACTTTTGATGGCGCATGATAAAGGGGGTCACTTCTCGTGGGCTATCACCTTAAAAAAACTACACAACATATTTTGGCCGGACATAACCAGAGATGTGAAAGATTACATACAAGGATGTCTTATTTGTGCAAGATATGGAACAGCAGTGCGGTCACAAAGTCAGACGAGAGTAGTGGTCGGCTCACCAATGGAATTATTAGGTATTGATTTCATCGGACCATTTCCTAGGTTTGATAATGGATATAACTGGATATTGATTTGCGCAGACTATTTCAGTAGGTTCGCTTGGGCAGAAGCTACAGAAAAAAATGATTCAGACACAGTTATAAGATTCTTGAAAACCCTTTTTGAGACATTTGGATTTCCTATTGGAATATATTCCGATCCAGGACCCCATTTCGGGTCAAAAACATTAAAGTTTGCTAAAGAAGATGGTATCATTTGGTGCCATGCGCCAGTGGCAGCAAAAAGGGCTGTCGGAATGATAGAAAAATGCGCTGACATATTACAACGTACTTTAAAAAAATGTACAAGTGAACCAAGATTATGGCCATCACATTTACCAGAGGTCGTCTACAAGTTGAATAAGAGATATATCCCTCATCTAACTTTCTCACCATATGAAATTCTCTTTGGATTCGACCCAACCAGCGAGTTTGACATGAAATTTAATAGTCATAGTCACTGTGAGTTAGCGCAATCCTTTCGTGTGAATTTAGAAGATGTTATACCTGCAAGAGATGAGCATACACATCTAGTATTAGAATTTGTCAGTGAACGTGCTCGGAAAAGATGGGAAATGTACAAAAGATCAGCATACTCAAAGGACTTAGCTGCGCAGAGGCACGATCTTGGGGTAAATTCAGTGATAAGTTTCAATCCAGGAGATCTAGTTCTATTGTATGATCAGCGACAGTCAGGAAAGAAACTGCGACCCAGCTGGAGAGGACCATTTGTAGTTACAGGATATGGGGGAGATATGGGGAGATCGTACACTCTGAGACAGATTAATGGCACCAAAATACCTAGACATTACCACGGGGATTCCTTAAAGAAATTCAGACTACGAGAGGGCTACCTGGTAACGAATCATGAGCTTATCTGGCCAGAATATCAGAACATCAGGCTCGGAAAAGCCGCCTTTAAAATGCCTGACAAGAAGGGGAAGAAAAGAAAGGAGAGATCTAGTGAGATAGGAAAGATGGACTAATAAGTTAGTAGACACTTCGCCTGGAGGCTCAAATTTTTGAGGAACGGGAGTAGAAAGATAGGGGTTTATGTAAGAAGGTAATTAGTAGAGAATGTAGAAGGGGTTGAGAATTAGTTCCAACCCAACAAAAGAAATATGGAGCAGGGTAAGCAGAAAAAGAAAGGGGGAAGAGAAAGAAAAAGAGAGAGTACCGAAGAAGAGAGATATGATTTTTACTAGTTTGAGAGAAGTTTTTAATGAATAGAAAGTTATCCGTGTTTGAATTCTAACGTTGCAGTGTAAAGCAACCTGTCTTTCTATGGAGGTATGTCTGGTTAATCAAGGGTTTGTAATTTCCTTGGATGGGTGTTCACGGATGAGGGGAGACTGGTGAAGAAAAAGCGAACATACTTCATAGTGGAATCTACAAATGGAAACTGAGGCATAAGTGTAC
>JAHYSP010008923.1:0-13418 GCA_019455505.1 Pleochaeta shiraiana | reverse complement strand
CTGTTCAAACTATCATAAATTACATAACCGGACTTGAAAAACAGTATGGCTGTAATATAAAAACCTTACGTACCGATAATGGCGGAGAATACGTAAATGATAGACTAAAAAACTACCTGGCTGAGAAGGGCATAAGTCATGACCTGACTCCTCCATACTCACCAGAATCAAATGATGTTTCCGAGAGGTTGAACCGGTCTATTGGCGAAGGAATACGCGCTATGCTCCTGCCTGTAACAAAAAAACGGTTATGGGCTGAAGCAATTCAGACTTACGTTTATACAAAAAACCGTCAATCATACAAAGCTTTAAAAGGGGAAACACCTTTCGAGGCATCCCATGGCGCTAAACCATCGATTGATCACCTACAACTATTTGAGAGAAATTGCTTTGTACATATACCTAAAGCACAACGAATATCAGGTAATAAACTCCAATCAAGAGAAAACCTTGGTCTGTTTGTTGGCTATACCAAAGTATCACATCAATACCGGGTCTTTATTCCTAAAATTGGGCGAGTAATTGTATCGGCTGATGTTAAATCTCCTCCCTATGAGCCAAACCAGAAAAATAACCAAGCCCCAACACTTTTGACTGAACCAATTTCAAAAGTTCAAAAATCAAATGTGTGGGCAAACCAACCTACTTTTTTGCAACAAAATGCAAATCAATTCAGTAACTGTAGTAAATCAGATCTAGCCGATGATACAAGAGACCTTCAAAATATGATTACTACCACTCATTCGGCACCCTCAAAATGTACTTCTGATACCAATCAAATAACAAACCTATCCGCCACAAGACCACGACGCCATATTCGACCTCGCGTTTTCGATGACACGATAACGGGGGAATGGTGGAAATCTTCTCGTGCTCAGTCTTCACACAACTGGACAGAATCTGAAAACTCTCCCGATGGAGAATCAGCAATGCTTAGTGTCTTAGAAGTTGCTGAATCAAAAAGTTACAGAGAAGCTAAAACTTACGCTCACTAGCCTGATTGGGAAAAGGTATTTGAGGACGAAATTAGGTCTCTTCAAGAAAATAATGTCTGGCATGTAGTACCACGTCCAAAAGGTCGAAAAGTTGTTGGCGGAAAATGGGTCTGCAAAGTTAAAGGAGATGCTCTTGGTCAAGTTGAGCGATTTAAGGCAAGGTATGTAGCAAAAGGATTTACCCAAGTAAAAGGCCTTGACTATGACGAAACATTTGCTCCTGTAGTTTGATTTGGCTCACTAAGGCTCCTACTTGCTATAGCTGCAAGCAAAGGGTGGAAGCCCAGGCAGCTTGACATAAAAACTGCTTTTCTGTACGGAATTCTAGATGAAGAAATTTTTCTAGAGCTTCCTGAAGGTTATGAAGTAGAAAACCAGGTCGCACGCCATAACTGATGTATTTACAGCCTTAAACAATCATCACGAGAATGGTACTTTAGACTACTGGAATATATCCTACCACTGGGATTTAAAACTTCAGAGTTCGATCCATGTGTCATAATCAATAACTGTGGCAACTTAATCGTTGCTATATACGTGGACGACATAGTTCTATTTGGTGAACAAGGTGATCTCATGAATAATATGATTAACCGTCTTAAACTAGAGTTTAAGGTCAATGATATGGGAACACTTCACTGGCTCTTCGGGATACAAATAGAGTACTGTCGAGATGGAGATATTACCCTTTCTCAAACTGCATATATTGACAGAATAATTAATCGATTGTTCATGCAAGATTGCAACCCAGTCTCTACACCCCTTGAGAACAACCAGCGCCTCATGGCTTCTACTGATGGAGAACCTAGAGTCAACTCCGCACTATATCAGCAAATTATTGGATCTATTATGTACCTGGCAACTCGCACACGCCCAGACCTAGCATATACTATGACCCATTTATCACAGTACAATGCAGATCCTTCTGACACCCATATGAGGGCCGCCAAGCGAGTGTTAAAATACATCAAAGGGACAAGAGAATTAAAACTAAAATTCAAGTCAAAATCCCCCCTGGTATTGAACGGCTATTGTGACACATCATTTGGAAATTGCCTTGATACAAGACGTAGTTTTGCTGGTTACATGTACCAATTAGGTGAATCGACCTTTAGCTGGAAAGCTCGCAAACAGAAAACCGCTGCTCACTCTACTTGTGAAGCTGAGTACATAGCCCTGTCACTTGCTACTAAACAATTTATTTGGATTGTTAGAGGGCTTCACCAGTTAATTGGAAAAGATATGCCTTCGGCACTATAAACGGACAATAAATCCGCAATTGACCCAACACAAAATCCTAAACTGAATGATGCTACTAAGCACATAGAAATCGCTTATAACTTTACAAGAGAAAAATTAGAAGATGGCCCTCTGAAGATCCTTCATTTTCCCTCGGACAAAAACTTGGCAGATATCTTTTACAAAAAGTCTACCAAAACCGAGACTAAGCCACTTGTGCACCTGTATCTTCGGTACAAAGTGAGAAGGGTTGTTGGAACTAGTGTATTCCGCAACGTGTTCATAAGTGGTATGGGAACTCAGGATTAACTTTACAGCTTCCTGAGACGTACCATCCTAGTAAATAGCAGGTGGGAACTCAGGGATAACTGTACCAGCCCTGAGACGTACCATCCTAGTAAATAGAATAGTTAGGGAGCTCAGAGTACTAATACCTCTGAAATGTACCACTTTAGAAGAAGAAGAATATTAATCTTAAAAAAAAAAAAAAAAAAAAAAAAATTAATCTTTATCGAACTTTACTGCAATATTTATCTTCAATCCCTTCGTGATTTATAGTCCTAACAGACTATTACTCCAAATCCCTGCAATAAACTAACAGTACTATGTGGATAAAGGCCTCAGCGAAAGTTAGAAAACATTTTTGGACGTTTAACTGTCCTAGAGGAAGCTATGAAGAGCGTCGAGTTTACCACAAACCAAATGGTGACGTCAGTTACTGGACTGAAAAACAAACGATCTTACGCTTTGGTACTGACGCAATCTACAACTAGCACAGATATGAGGATAGGAGCAATTGGATAATAGCAGATACAACCCATTGAAATTTTGACGATGCCAAAAGAACACGATTAAGAAGGATACGCTATACGACAGTTGAGAAACCATAAAATAAAATCGACGTGTTTAATCAGACTGTTGCACATAGAAACGCTGCTCTTATTATATCGCAAACTACTCCTTTTTAGAATCTTGCGCTAGGACTACTCGGTAAAAATTTCTGGAGTACTTTTGGTACTTATGATAACGGACGGAAAAAAAACACGAACAAAGGCATATTTACTAAACATACAACTGAAGTCCCAAGGACTAAGATACCGGGCCTGTAAATAAATAGAATATGTAGGCTCCGTTATACGAAAGAACATTAACTGGGCTAAAAAAGAACGAGAAAATAAGAGGAAACGTTATCATGAGCCTCCTACTCCGAAGCAATGCAAACGCCAGTTGTTCGAAATGGCCTAGTTATTGACTTTATTCTGTTCGTACCAAATCTTTAATTCCTAACAGCCGAAACTAAAAAAAAATGTTTTAACTGCAACCAGTGGGGTCATAGTCATACTCAGACGGAGAAAAATGAAATAGCAAGGTGCAGGGAATTTTTAGGCTCTCTCCAAGCAAAATATTGCCAAAAAGAATAAAATCTCATGTCTAAACTGTGGCAAAGCTCACCTATCTTGGTATGGATCAGCATTTTGAACTTTCAAGATGTACAAGATAAGCGTAGAGAGTGATAGGCGAGAACTACAGGATTGCATATTGGAAATTATGCAGATAAATAATATATCACCGTACATTTTGCCAAAGGTAGAGATTTATAACATAGATATCTAAAATGCTATGGGTAAGAAAGGTTCTCTCTTTTTTTTGTTTGATAAAAACAGATGTAGGCACCCGAGAATGACTCATATTCCTAAACCTTATTTTTATCCCTGTAGCTTCTACTAATTTATTTGTGGTCTCTGCACCAACAGGCCGATCTACTCGCTTTAGCAGACTGAGAGCCGCCTCAACGCTAGGTTTATCTATTAACTCAGAGTCTTCGCTTCCGTGAAGGTTGAAACAATTCAATTTGATTGCGACTTAAGTGAGTATGGCGTTCTGAAATTATTTTTGGTATGCTCGACCCAATGATATATCTGATAACTGCCCTCTAAGAACTGAGTATGGACAACCAAAAATGAAGGGACAGCAAACGAATTTCCACAGATACAAGCAATGGCAGTTACACGTTCCCGATTGCCAGGCTGTAAACTCTTGCTCTTTCCACATCGATCAGCACGCGTAATAACCATTTGACCGGAAATCATACCAATCATAAAGCCCGTCTCATCTAAATTACATATGTCGTTATCCACGATCCCCCACCTATGTCGCATGTTCCAGTTTAGACAGAATCACTTATGCTCCTTGACGGGATCTTCGAGTAAGGCTCTTTGGAAGGCATAGACACGAGAAAATCGCGTGCGCAGCTCTTCTCGTTGCTGAACGAATTGATAGGGCCACTTCTTGCTGACGCGTCGCTTAGTACGCGACGCGAGTATACGATCCGCTATTTCTCGCACATCATCGATCCGGGGTGGAAACCCGCGCACATACAGATCCAATTTGTTCTGAATTATGACCTCCTCTCTAAGCTTGATAAATTTCTAGAGAGTAAGGCCGTTCATTTATTCACGTAGAGTGAATTCGGGGAAATTGTAGATCTTTAATGCGGCTTAGCGACTAAGTTTTTTGGACGTTTAGATTGCTTTGATAGCTAATATGAGTCGTGGTTCTTTGGTTTGAATAGAACCTGTTGAATGTGGAATAACCACGTGATGAAGTTGGAAGGTAGTAGTGTTGCGGGAAAGTGCGCGAGGTACTGATGAACCACGTTATATATATATATATATATATGGATGATATGAAATAGGTTGTAGGTAATTTTTGATAGTAAGAATGACGGTTAAGCAGATAAGGTTAAAGGCATGATAGACATAATCAGATTACCTATGCAGGGACTGGTATTAAATAGCATTCTAAAACTGAGTTCTTGGGTAGGGATAGGCCTAAAATTTTAATTTTTTGCAAAAACTAGTTGACAGAGATCCTCAACGAGAAAGTGTCAAGAAGATTCTCTTTTCGTAATATTCAGNNNNTACCGAAATGATAGTTAGGGTTTTTTTTTTTTTTTTTTTTTTTTCATTTTTCATAACCAATCCATCTCTCCGAGTCGCATGAATAAATGAGAGATTTAAGGCGGTAAAAACGCCCCACATACTGACATAATATTGTTTATGTAAGATTGTGATTCAACAAAATAGCACACCATAAAGGTAAAAGTCCCATATCATAAAGCATTAAGATCCAGCTTTCAGCTTGAGATATCTGTCATCTGTCATCATCATAAAATATTTGAAGCTTGTTTACTTGTCTCAACTTAGGTACGAGGTTCAAACTCTACCCTCAACTGTCATAGTGAGTGACATAAATATTAAAAATAAGATATTCTCCAATTTCGTCAGAGAATTATCTACTTTGACAGCCTCACGTCCATTATCAAGTGAATTAACTTATGACTGTCTGAGTAGTCATTTTACCAATTCCCTGTAATTTCATATCACGTGCTGTGTTAATTATTAATGAAGGTTATGGGCGATAGAAAGAAGAGATATCACCTTTGATTGGAGACTATTTTGTATATATAGATAGAAAAAATTTGAAGCAAGTTCAAAGATCATGTCTCTTCTTTCTATTGCCCATAACTTTCAATAATTATTCCAAATTAGGATAAACAACTCAGAAACGGACTTTTGTTTTCTTGGTTTCTGATTTTAGGGTTCTTTATTCAAGAAATATTTGGCTTATACCAACCAACTCTTGTTAGACCCAGGGATTTTGGACTTTATTTTCACATAAAACATACCTGAATTACGCACAGTATAATGGTGCTTTCACCGGAAAAATATTTACAACAAATTTTGGCGAGAAGCCCACGTCTTGAGCGCAATGTATACATTTTCAATTCTCTGGTCTTCCTTGGTAACATAAACTCTTTGAGAACGTTATTTGGGAACAGTATTTATTAGGTAGGGCCTCTAAAAAATAACTTGAGCCTTTAGCATTTTGTTTGGCGTCTTATCGTTCAGTCATGGAACCGAAGTATTCACGTAGACGCATGGCTACTCATCTTAGTCCTATACCGAGATTTTGGAAGCACGAGGGCTAGGCGATTTATGTGAAAATAGTCTCATTTTTATGCTAGCTAGCTCCCTAATTCACATTAGCATGGAGAACACAGAGTAGTTTGAGATTCATGGTGTGGTTGTTCTCAATTGGCCTCCGTACTAGCCAGATTTAAATCCTATCGAGAACCTATAGGCTTTACTAAAAGATAAGCTTTTTAGTATATATAAAGATATCTTGATGATAAGTAAAGAGATAGATAAAGATGAACAATATTTATTTTCTTGTCTAGAGCATGCTTGGGCCGAGCTTCCAAGCGCTACAGTGAAGAAGTTAATTTAGTCAACGCCTGATAGGATTCAGACTTGCATCAAGAAGTGTGGTACACGAAGTCATAAGCGAGAGAAATTTGATGATAGTGATTTCAATTTAATATGAAATAACATGTTCAATATGGAATTTGAATTGGTTCTACTACTACGTCATTAGAGGTGCATAAATCCATTTATTCCCGAAAAAACAGAAAAAAAAAAAACATAAACTCGGGGCGGGTTAATTAAATTCCGCGAGTAATCTATACCAAAACTGTAAATTAAGAGTTATTGCTTATTTGTAACTTACTCATCTGGTGACACCTTTTTTTTTTTTAGCTAGCTGAGGTCCCAAGCAACTAATTAACCTCCAATCTGCCGCAATAACTTAGTATAAATTTTTCTTTCTAACGATGAAAGTGATTGCTTAAACTTACTCATTTGACGAGATATCTCGCCATAGAAATCGTTGTATCAAATTTTCTGCTGCGTAACACGAGAACCTGATATCTTAGTCGCCGGGAGTAGAAATGATTGCTAAGGCTTATAAATTTAGCCAAGCTTGTGGGCGCGGGAGAGCTTTAATTAAAATTTCAGATACGTATCACGACTCTCTGGTGTGATTTTGGGTGATTTACCGACGTAATTTTTAATTATCCTAAAACTTTTTGGTATAATACAAATGAGTTGAATGTAAGCGGTTTCTGTTGGAAATAAAGACAGTTACAGTCTGACCACCATATAGAATGTTACATTACATTTAAGCGACCGGGACTAAACAGGACCTTCTAGCAGCTCTTTTGCTGATCTGGCCGTCGTCTACCCTGTCAACAGCATCATCCTTGAAGCGCTTTACTGTACTGGGCAGCTACTAACCTGGAATGACATTTTTTATGGATCTTTTCTATTGGCTCCCAAAACATGTTACACCTTAAAAGACTTTAACATGTACAGGTATATATTTTTCGACTTATAAGTTGTAGCAATCTGTAGGGTGGTTTTACTGTAGATTCTGCTGAGATAAAAATCAAATTTAATCAGTTCGTGTCATAGATTTCTACAGGATGTAAAAAGGAGAGGATAATTAAAAGTCTAATGCGCAGATTTTCAAGAACGGAATGACAGAACAACAGAAAGTAAAAATCGAAATTGAAGCCGAAAATTAACTGCTCAAAATATTAGGATGCTCCGTTCACTCTAAAGCTCCCGGAAATTGTTCGTACCCAAGCACGGTAGTTGATTCGCATTATGCAATATGACCCATTAGTTAAGAATTTTCATGACTATTTGCAACTACCACTTCAACCCCATCTATATCAACAACAATATCTTTTTATTCTATTTTTGGTGTTCTATAGGCTTCTTTTATGCAGTTTTCATAAGAGAAAGTATCCTTCTAAACCTTGGCCCCTAATATTAATTTCTTGAGCCTGAATAATAATGGGAAAATATGATTATACAATGGCCAAAAATCTACTAGAGATTCAGAAGCTTGATTTTTTGATGGCCATAGTAGATCGGGATGAACTTGCGTATAGGTTACATTTTGGGCGTTATTATGCATGATATCTTGTGTAGCCTTTACAGTAGGCTGCTCTTGTTTGGCCATTCTGCCATTATTTTTCCGCTGTATATTAACGAGATTTTAATAACCCTTGGCTGCGATAGCTACTATTTACCTTTCATTGCAGAGACCTAATCTTTGTCTAAATTTTGGTAAGCTACATTTCTCAAATTAACGTGTCTTTGGATACCCATCTTTCTCCTACATCTCTCTTATTATTAGCTCAAGCTTGTTTGCTTCGATTTTATAAACAACCATCATGGACAGTTAAAGACTCGACAGTTAATGCAAATGCTTGAAGAGTTCGTCGGAAAGAAGATAATCGAAAGTCTGGCCTGAATATCTTTTCGCCGCTGTATATTTTAGATGGATAAAATCAGATAACTCAAGCAATCTTTGAGGGCCATATAATTAACTGTCATAAGTGCTGTCTTACGATTACTTGTTTGTGTATGTCTGTGTGTTACTTAAGAAGAGTATCTTAGATTCTTGATACTTAAATCTGAAGTAAAGCCCATCCGATGCCGAGATTTTCCCGACAATAACATAAACTAGCAAATTACATCGGGTCGGGTGGGCTGGAAAGCATTCGTCATGGTCTGATAGGAAACCTGAAGGGGAAATCTTATGGTAAAAACCCATCAGTATAACCCCAGTCATTTCTCCCATACTGTTTTTCAACGACCAGTCGTAGCATCCTCATGAATAAGCTATGATAGAATCTGACCTAAAAGTCCTGCAAATTCCAAACAATACCTGACCAAATTACACCCAACAGCTCATTCACAATTAGGCTATTGTTGTTAAAGAAATATTAGTATTCTTTAACTCGACATTCTAGGGGAAATCTTGCGTGAATTTATGAAAAAGGCGCAAGAAATAACTCTAGGAACGAAGAAAATTGTTATGGTTATGATTTGAGAAGTATGATCATGCTGCTAACCTTGAACAATGGAGAATGATTATCATATTTGAGGTATTTGAAGGAGTTAATTACAGAATAGGATGTATATAGAAATGATCTATCCATTTATGTGAGAAAAATTCCTCTATTTGTATCCAAGAATGATCGACTTATCATTCCTCGCTACTACCTAGACACATAACTACTNTACGACAAAAATCGATACACGCGGATGTTAATGGTTATCTTAAAGGGAAGAATGCTTCTTAGTTTAGCTAGTTTCTATCTAGAGAAGGGATTCTAACGCGTCACTGCATGTAGATGTAAAGAGCTCTTGACACCCTGGTTTTTGGTTACATGGTCAGGTCAGATTTTCAATCGTGCAGCTAGCAAGCGATGAAAAAACTCCCGGGTCACTTTGCAGATTTTAACTTCGGGATTTCTTAATTTTATGAGCTTAACAAACTAGACCGTTCACTATCTTGAGCTGAATTTGATCATGATTGTAACGGTGAATTTTGCGATGTTAAAATGGCATGTTTTTTATAACATCGATGTATCAGGATTGAGTGGCTAATATCTGAGGGATTTGATGTTGTGCGATTTGTAATCAGATGAAGAATACGAGTATCGGCGACTCGGTTGGCCCCTATTATGGCTTAACCGAACCCCTAAACTTTGACCATTGTGTTAATAGTTCAGATCTTTTCCGGTGCTTGCTAGCCGAACGACTAGGATAGACCCAGCTCTTCTGCAGTAAAGTAAAATGGTTTTACAAAAAATAAGAAACTTTTATTGGGTATAAGCTCCGCGATATGTAGAAAAAGAAATGAATTAACTGAATCAGTGAATGACGATCGATAGATCTGTAGAATCAAAGGGGATTCAGTTCCTTGGTTCTGATGATAAATAGTTAAATTTTTTATGTGTTCAGGAAGTTCATGAGGGTCTATCTCAGCTAATTTGGCCAATCAAAGCTTACCACAGCCAAAGGAATAACGTCTGATATATCATTTAAACGAAGGGGACCTACATTAACTTCATATTCCGAGCCCAGTCTGCCTAATAACTTGTACGAGTTGCTATTGTTTCATGTTTCTATGAGTATTACTATCGATGTTAAGCTAAAATAATGCCCCTGATGTGAATTACATGCATATGAAGGATTCTATCGATATTTATTGAAAATATAGGTGGTCTGACTGACATAAGAAAAACTCATAATTATATTAGCAGCGATTTGAAAACTTGGAAAGAATTTTGTATCTTTTTGAGGATATAAATATGTAGCTTTGTGTACTCATGTATTCTGCTATGTATGGTCTACTGAACGCCAAATCTTTTAGTCCGTACCGTACGCCCGGAAAGAATTATGTATGGATATATGGATACATGTCAAGACTAGAATTTTAAAGTGTGTAAAGGATCAAATTGCCATTTTTTCCAAAAATCTTAAAATATCTTGCCCTCGATTACTACCTTCATCTAATTCAGAAATCATTATTTTGGCTCTGTCTACTAAGGTCGCAAGTATTTTCCTGCAATACTCAAAGCTCTTAGTCGCCTCCATGTAAGATACAGCATATCGTTTCACTTGTTCGTCATTCGTCTTTTGTTTAAGGATATTGAGGAGTTGCATATTTTCAGGCTTCGAACGAATGCTGTGAATTATAGGGAATGAAAATTTTCCTTCGGTGAGATCTTCGCACATGCCTTTGTTATCTGAGTATTCTTGAGAGGACAGATTTTGGTAATCGTCACGGATTTGAAAAATTACTCCTATTAGGTTTACTAGTGGAATGCAGTCCCTATGGTTAAGATTAGCATCCACACATAGTTAGGTAATGTATATATTGATGTGAATAGGTGAAAAAATGGGATAAAATAAAAGAGAGAAGTACATCAAATTCTTACTCTCAGCCTGCATAAGCTTAACCGCTAGTCGAAAAAGTCCACCAGTTTTGTTCCCTACCATCTCCAAATAATCATCTTCAGTGGGACAAGTCAGAGTATCTCTCCAGAAAAGATCCATTCCCTGACCTCGATGTAGATTGAGTAGTTCATCAGTATAAATATTGATAGTCTTAGGACTTCTCAGTTTCTGAAGTTCTTGTAAAGCAAGGAAGTACACATAATTCGCCGAGTTGATCGTTTGAGCCGTACCAAATATACTATGTGCCACAGGTAGTCCTCTTCGTAACAATGATGAATCCTGAACGTCATCTACCAGTAGTGATGAAGTGTGCAACATACCGACGACTTTTGTTATGATCTCTAAGCTTTCTGGAGGAACTTCCAACCATTTATTAAAAGCTGAAATTAATTGTGACCGGATATCCTTTCCTGGCTGGGCATAGAGGTATTCAAATGGACCTAACAAGATATTGTCCTTGTCTGCTGACCATGAACTTTTACCGTGGAAAGCCATATCGTTCCGATATAATCTAGGAAGTAAATGCGATGATTTAGAAATACTTGTGAATTGAGAGATACTTGAGCTTAAATAAGATCGATTATTACGTCTTGAAATCCAATCGGCTTCACTTTTAATGGTTTTAAGAAATGATTTAGAGAGAACGTGATTGATATTGTTTAAGCTTGTTGGAGCACCTGTCGAAGAGGATCGCGGTGGTATGACATTAGGAGCACGATGTACTTTGTCAGACATGAAGGAGAGGGGAGGGATGATAGTACAGAAAGATATATATGTAAGCTGTATTAATATGGGTAACTGCCGCTGCTGGTGGAGATACCAGAAAGCAAATAATGAGGGGTGATAATGAGGGTAGGGGTTTTTCGAACTGGGTTAGGTTGGGAAAGGAAGAAAGGTGGGGGTGCTAACTGAAAGGCCTTGGCAGAATGAGGTATTACAACCGGATGATGTGTTTCCTGACATCTGAAGTTAGGGAAAATAAATTACTTAGAAATATAGATAGGGGTGGTCTCTTTGATTCTATTCATCTTCTTTTGCTCATTATAATCATTCGACAATTACACTTGATGAGGAAGATGAAAAAATTTAGAGCTATATTTTGACTTTCACTCGGACAGGGAACAGGTGGGGCTATTTATGGACTATTTATGGGGTCAGTTGAGATCATCCTTATCCCGGGGAGCCCACCCATCCATGGAGCCCGGCAGGTTGCCTAACAAGTTTTATTTTTGGTCTCACTATAAGTTATTATTTCTTGTAATTGGCACCAAAATCTGCCATATCCAGCAGCACCATCATGAATTAAGGTACCTAGCTATTCGATTCTACAAATATGCCTTATTCAGTTTTCAAGTCAGATTCATGACATAACTATAGAGCACCAGGATTGATGGTTAGTAAGTAATTGTGAAATTATTCTTAACTGAGTTAAGCGAGAATACTTTGTAGAAGCACTTTCTAGTAACTAAGGCTCTGAATATCAAATAATTATGGGAATTGGTTTGACGAATCATAGCTTTCCACACCACATAGCGCGATGTCTAATTCGTCATGTTAACCGAGTCAGACCTATATTTATTTCATATTCCGAGCCCTACTAGCAACACACATATAGGGAGGGCTATGTAACTTGACATTTCCACTCCACTCCACAATCCGGGTTTCAAATTTGTCTAAAATTGGATCCCTGATCCACTTAGACCCAATTAAGACTTTTCATGAACTTCAAACCGAAATATCTCATCTACAGCTTTGTGGGGTCAAAACATTGCCATCCACTGGCAGTACGTACTGCCGATCACAGGTAAAGTGCTACCCCCGCCACCCTGTACACTGGTAATTAAGAAATTTGTTTCATAAGTTTTTTGGAGGTATAGTAGCGATCAAAAATGCACAACAAGACTTCTATATTGAATAAATCATACTATAGCTCGACTATAATTATTTGAATATGGAATTCTAGATTCAAGTAAATTTAAAATCATTACACATCAACAGTAAAAATTTCTACCAAAAATTGATTCATTGCGCACTTTTGAGCCTTTCATTTAATTCCAAAGTAGAATCTCCGTTAACATTCAAGTATGCTAAATCCTTAATTTTATAATGATAAGAAAATATTTACAACACTAGATATCCTTTTTCATTGTCTTACTTGAGGGTAAAAAAGATCTGCTATAGGTAGCAAATTTTCAATGTTGTCATGGATTTTCAGTGGCCAGATATCGTAGTAAAGCATTGAGTCGGGTCAGTTGGTATTGTCATATACCGTCCAGGCCGTTCTCCCAACTAGAGTCTGGAAAGCCTGGGCACCTAGCCCACTTGAGACAGGAGATGGTTGGTTCGAATCCAACAGGCCATTCCACAATCTCGCGGTGGATGTGTACAGGATGATGGAGGTATGTCTGGTTAATCCAGGGTTTGTAATTTCCTTGGATGAGTGTTCACGGATGAGGGGAGACTGTTGGTGAAGAAAAAGCGAACATACTTCATAGTGGCATCTACAAATGGAAACTGAGGCATA
>JAHYSP010008915.1:3790-20355 GCA_019455505.1 Pleochaeta shiraiana | reverse complement strand
AGAGTCTATTGTACGCCAGCACTGCCCCCCCCCCCCCCTCTGAAGAAGTTTCCCGGAGTATTAGAGATTTACCACCATGAGACATCCTCGTCTTCTCGGACGTCTCCAAACAAAAGGATGGATCTGCTGGAGCAGGTGCCGTCATTTTCCACATGAGAACCACCATAACAGAAGTGATAGTCCCGCTAGGCCCCGACTTAGAGGTCTATGACTCCGGGATAATCGGCGCCCTCGCAGGGCTTAATGCTGCTGTAGCAGCTCCCTCTACCCACCTTGCAACCAAAATCTACGTAACTCTATACAATCAAGCGGCATCAGGGCGCCTTCTCGGTGCATCACCCTCTAAAACCTCGCAGCATGAAGATTTCAAATTCTGACATCTCGCCTCCCATTGGCCCACAAAGAGAATTCTGCCAATCGCAGCCCTTAGTAAAATCCGCATGATGCGGTCGCCGGATCATGTGGGCATCCCTGGTAATGAGCTAGTTCCCTTGTAATGAGCTAGTTCCCTGGTAATGAGCTAGTTCTCTGGTAATGAGCTAGTTCTTTGGTAATGAGCTAGTTGACAAGCTGGCTGGTGAGGTTGCCTGCCAATTGGCTCCCTCTGCCGCATCTCTGACTGGAGCCCGCGAAAATACGAAACAGAATATATGGAAAATAACTTCCGCATGATGGAAAAGTCATACTCCTTCCATGTATCATGAGTTAGGATGCCATTACCAAAGAAGCCCTTCAAGGAGCTACGACTCCCTCGCCGTTATCTTGGGTGTCTTATTCAATGCCGGACTGGACACGGAGACTTTCGCGCATATCACGGTAGATTCCGTCACGAAGATACCCTCTTGACTTGTTCCTGCGGGGGTAATAAGTCAATTACCCACCTAGTTTTCTGCCCCCTCGTTCGAGAGATACTAGCCTCAACTGGTCACCAAAGAAGCTTGGGGACACTGGATTTACTTCTCAGCTCCTCCCATGGTGCTTAGCGCTTTTCTTTTACATTGGAGAAGACACAGTTCCTGTCGGATATCTGCCCGATCCGTGCCATATGACTTATTTACATGTGAGGGTTTCGCTGTACAGCGCTCACAGTACCTTAACAAATTATTTTTCCAAGGCCTTCTGGTTCTCCATAGTTTGTAATACATTTTAGATAATAGCAGTGATCGTGTACCCTCAGGGATGGGGCTATAACCGTAGCTGAAGCTCGGTATACCTTTAAAAATTAATAAATGATGAAATCTTCATGCTTCATCACTGTAGCAAGTATTTCACACCCAAATTCTACCTTTTTTTTTTGAGAATCTTAGCCTATATAGGTTAGACTATATGAATTTCACATACAAAACCCCTGTTGTTTTTATGCAATTTAAAAAAATTATCTCAGCAGCATTGTAATGCCATTTATCGTAACCGGATTTGGGAAGTTGTAACTTAAATCATGCAGTATGCGAGATAAATGAATATGCCTATCCCAACTACTTAAATGGGGATCAGCTCAAGCCGATTCAACTCAGGGAATCTTACGTAGTGACTAAGTTTTAAATTTAACTAGAGTTACGTTTTGGTTTTAACAGTTAGTAAAACCATGATCTCAAAAGGACCATTAGATCCAGTTGTATATTACGCCAGCCATCAGCCTCAGGCGTATTGGAGTGTTTTAATCTCCTCTGTAGCAGAATCTATTTAAAGTTAATTATTCTACAGGTTAAGTCATCTCTACTGAACTAAGTTTCACATAATTATCCCGCTTATTTTCATTTTATTCGATAATTTAGACCCATTTTACGTGCTATTTGAAATTCTCCTCAAGCAATTCATGGTGATAAGTAGTTCCGGTTTTATCGCACTTAAAATCGCTAAATTTCGCATATCACCGCAATTATAACGCCTTCATAACGGTCGAATTCCGACCAAAAAAAATATAAATAAGAAAGAAGGCCTTTGAGGGTATAATATATGCCCTTTACTACCAAGATGTCTATTCCGACAAGCTACTCGAGAATGAACTGCCAAGCGGTAGACTACACAAGAATTGCTCAATACTTAATCTAGGTAAATAAAATTAACCAATCCATAAGTATGGAACTGTTATATCGGCACTTATTTCTTGAAAAATTTTAGTGAGAATGATATGACTTATTGAAAATTCGGATTTCCTGTATCTCACCTGTCATTTCCGGTTTGACAGTGTGATCGATGAAAACACCAACCGACTGGTACATAGTACATTCAGTTTTGGAATTATTCTTCTTGCATGGTGGAGCTAATAGATAAAACTGGGACGGGGCATGTTTCATCACTAACTCACAGCGATGCATGAGTAGTAACTTATTTTCATCGATGGTGTTTTATTTCTTGAACCGTTAGGGCCCACTAGATAATGAATTCAAATATAAAGTTAGCTAGGTTTCCGTGAAGAATACTGATAAGCATTTTTTATTCCGACTTAATCGAGCCTTTACTAAAAATTCTTTAAAGATATTATTTCTGGCATTTGTCTCTATGTTTCCGTGACCGCTACAGAGTCCCTATAATATATATATCTTATTATAACACTTCCTATAACACTTCTTCAATTTTTTCTTCAATATCGATCGCCCAATAATCTATAATTCTCATGTGACTATGAAAAGCTAGGAATTTATTTTCAATGAAACCCTAACTGTAAAATGAGTTTGATCGATAATAAAAATATTTACTTGGACAATTTGAGGATTTTTTCCTCCTTAGTTTTAGCAATGAGGGTGATATGAGTTAAAGCACCGTAACAGAGTAATTTTCTAAGTATTTTGAGGATAATCCCAGTACTTGATGAAAGACGGAGAGCAATGAGAGGATATACGCTAGATTTTTTTCATAGTGTAAAGAAAAATATATTTCCAGTCAGTTTCAAGTTAAGTGAATTAAATATCGACCAGAAATTACTATCTGGCCCATTTCCACTTTGTGGTAGCGAGTTTAATTGATTTTTAACCTTTTTATACTATCAGATTATTTCATTAGGAGGGGATGGTTTGATCAACGTAGGAGGTACAAACTCTTTTTTGGCCGACCAACCTCCTTTCATACTTCGCTTAACACCCAGAGTCTTTTTACCAACAGGATTTATCTTACGTGATTCGATTGTAGGCATATTATTTTTTTGATTTGAATGACTATTGACCGATAACTCCGGGAAAGGATTTTCTAAAATTTGTGATGGCTGAGTATTTGAAGAGTTTTTACGAGAAGAACTTGAGAAAAATACATAATCATGATGAATTCGATCTTCTATTTCATCTATTTGTTGTGGCCGAGACTTCGGGATAGTTTTAAGACTGCTACCACCAAAAATTCGGTGGGTTTGATCATTTTCAAGCCTGAGTTCATTCCCGGGCAGTAGCGAATCAGATTTTTCACCATATTCAGTAGTACTATTTGAGTTTTTCAAAAATATATTTTCCGTCATCTCTAACTGACCAGGTGCTCCAAAATATCCATTAATTTTTTGTTGAGATTCAACTTTATACCCCTCTGATTTGTGTTTCGACATACTTAGATACTCTTTCTTTTGTGAGACTCTGTTTTTCTGTTTATTATTTCCTGTAAATGGAGAAATAAATTTTGCATTAAGATTCTTCAGATGGGAGCCTGCACTGACAAAGCCGCTTTTTAATGAAGAGGGGCAGAGCTTTACTTCCAATGAGTTATTTTCTTGTTCTATAGACCTAACACAGCGTCGCTTTGAACAATTTTGACTCATGTTTAAAAAAATGATTTCATCTTCGATATCTAAATATGATTCTCCGTTCTTGTAGGCGTATTTTACATTCACTGGAAATAAATCATCAAATTCGCTTGGAAGTAAAGATGATGAATTGGAAATTGATTCAACTGTAGGTGTTGGACGATGAAGTATTTGTGAGATTGAATGCACCGCAGAAGATTCAAGTGGGGGACCTTTCAGATTAATAAGAGGATTCAGCGATTTAGACGACATAAACTGTGATAAAAACTCTGTCAATTGGGTTTTTTCTCCTCGAGTGTTTATCATAGGGCGGCTGATATACAATAATACTTTTGCTCGGGTCATCGCTACGTACAATAGTCTTCGTTCTTCATTAGAGTCCTCAGCTCTTGAGTGTGGAATAGTCCCTTGATATGCTGCTGGAATAAAGACTACTGGCCATTCTAGTCCCTTTGCAGCGTGGATAGTACTGATTGTAATATGCGGTTTTCGGTCCTCTCCTTCATTACTTTTGGTTTCAGAGCAAAGCGCAACGTTAGCAAGAAAATTTTCCAGGATATTGGTTTTGCCTTTTTGCTGTACACCATCAAGTAATGGCAATGAGTCATCGTTATGACCGTTAGCTATGAGGTCTTGAAATTCCATTACTTGATTCATTAATTCTTCAACGTTAGACCAACGTGCCTTATGGATGTCATTGAAGTGTACTTCCAGCCATTCTTCAAATTTTATTTTTTGAAGTATATATTTCAATAAATCAAGCAAAGATAGTGATGAGTCGAATTTCAAAATTTTATTTTTGGCAGTTAAAATAAGATCACAAACGATGGCGAGGCTATCATTCACTTGCTTCGTGAGTTTAATTTTTGAGGGTCTGGTTCCTTGAACTATCCCGAGTAATAAAGACCAGAGTGTTGTGTTACTCTTAAAAGCCTCTTCCATCAATTTTTTGATTGTAATGTCCCCGATTTTTCTTGAAGGTACATTGAGAATATTTGAAAGTGCATTGTCATTTTCCGGCTGGATAATCACTCTAAGATAGTCAAGAATTGTTCTGACCTCAATTCTGTCATAAAATCCGACACCACCTGATACAGATTAGAATAATTTACCAGATGGATAGCCAAGTTGTGTTAAAAATGATATCTACAGAAACTTACCGACCATTTTATAAGCTAGACCAGCGTTTGCTAAACTGCCTTCGATCAGCCGCGAAATGGCAGCCGATCTTAGTAGAATAGAAAAATCATTCAGGTTAAGTAGTCCACCTGTCATACCTACAGCCCTTTTAATCTCAGTAGTGATCCACTCTGATTCTTTGTGCGCATCTGATAAGTGTCTGAGAACCGGCTGTGTCCCTAAGGAATGCGTTGGTAGTAAGGTTTTTGCAACTCTTCCACTATCTTGTTGAATAACATTAAGTGCTGTGAGCAATATAGCTCCGGACGATCTATAGTTTTCTTCTAAAGAAATTGTAGTTAATTCGGGGAAATGATGATGCATTCGCTTGTAGTTTTGAATCTCTGCTGCTCGAAAGCTATAAATGCTTTGATCTGGATCGCCGACAATAGTTATCTGCTTCCGATATACAGCAAATAGTCGCATAAGATCCTAGATAGAATGGGAATGTTAGTGACTCTTTTTTTTAGAAAAGATATGCATTAGAGTAAAAAAATGAAGTTATGTGTAATATATATATCGGATAGAGAGTCGTTAAGAATAACCCGCTCCTTGATGAAGTAAAATAAGAATCATCTAAATTTCCTACAAATTGAACAATATTTGTATCTTGAAATTCGTCAATCAGAACTGCTTCTACGTTTGATACACATTCAGGGTGCTCTTGAAGAAGGTCAACACACTTTAAGAGTAAGTCATCATAATCGAGAAGATTCGATTGGCGAAGAGCGGATTCGTACTCGCGATAGCATATTTCAAAGTCTTGAGTTTCGATCGAGGCTGGTGTGACTTTGTCGACCGACTGTGTTGAGCTACCACCTCTGGCTTTTATACCACTTATACGCGAGCGCGCAAGTTTAGGGTCGATATTGAGGTCATGTCTTTTCACTGTGCGTTTTATTATTGCCAAAGAATCTGTAGAATCTGCAATGCCAAAATTGTTCTGAATATTTATTAAATGACCATACTGAGTTAGGTATCTTTTCGCGATACTATGAAACGTGCCAAGTATTAATTTTGAGGCCTCTGATACACCTATCAGTTTCCCTATTCGTTCTCTCATCTCTCGAGCGGTTTTCACGGTAAATGTAGTCACTATTACGTTCCAGGGAGATGTGCCTCGAGAGAGTAGCCATGCTATTCTTGCAGCCAAAGTATGGGTTTTACCACTTCCAGGTCCTGCCAGAATAGATAGCTGACCGTGTGGAGTGCAAGTGACAGCTGCCTTTTGAGATTGGTTAAGACTAGATAAGATTATGTCTCGAGACATTCTGACACGCTTTTTGACTGTAATAACGATGTTGGGCTAAAAGAACTGAGCACCTGAGAACATAAATGTAGTAGACAAGACTGCTTGCTTCTTACTAAGCTAGCATATCAGTAAAAGAAATTACCTATAATAGAGCTTTTTGTGGTATTTGAATTCATAGTAAGTCGGGTGATCTTTCAAAATGTATACATATGGAGAATCATATGAAAATCTCTGAGTAGATGGTCAAATAATCTAAATTGGCTTGATTTCATCTCAGAATGATTTACATGTTTCAGTACTAGATGATTAGATCAAAAATCCTGGTTTTCTATGACAGATTCAATGGTGACAAGGCAACATGAATTTTAACTGCCGTGTCTTAGTGAATACCCCACAAAGTAATTGCGCGACGCGAAATCGTTTTTGGTGGGGCGATATCAGAACTGATCGTGAGATGAATTATAGTTTCATCACACATAAGTTACAAAATCTTTACACACCTTTTCCTAACCGAGGTTTATCAGGACCCGGACCACTGTTTACCCTCATATCACTTTGAATCAAAATTAATCAACTACAACCTATAAAAATTTTCAGACTATAGATCTGATAAATTAAACATCTAATTAACTTCCTGACATGTTCGTGTGTTATGATCATTCCCTCCACATCTCCCACAGCGTCACAAAGTCGGTTGCCCCTCATTTTGTCCTACCCTACCAGACTGTTTATCGCGTCGAATCTCCTCATTTATTTTTATCATAAAGTATCACTAGCCTCCTCTACTGTAAGTGCAGTTCCTTGACTCAAACGAGTCCTTTTAGCCCTACGACGCTTGCTTAGTGCTACGTTTGATTTACGGATGGTCTTGACTTCAGCTGTCAAGAGCGTCACTTGATGAACTAACATCTCAGTACCTTTTGCTAACGCAGTAACTGTGGGAAATAAAGGTGTTGGGGAGTCCTTTAGATGAGATGAGATGCATTTTTTAACATGTTTCGATGGTAGAAATGCTTCAATTGGGTTGCGAGGCGTCTAAGAAGTACAAGTCTAGTTATCTTCAGGAGATCCACTAGGGTTAGGAGTTCGTAATCTAATATCTAACTTTGAGGTTACAGCTTGGTGACTTATAGCTATTAATCCAGCTGCGCGGAATCCAGCTTGAGCATTGTGTGCAGTTATAGATTGAAAATAGGCTGCTTTAAATGCTAGAAGAAACTCAACTTGGGTAATGTGGTTAACATGGGCTTGAATAAAGTCATCGATTTGACGACTGAAAGCCCGCTTCAAAACGCTAAAATATCAAATATCAAGAGGCTGGGTCAAGTGTGAGGAGTAAGGAGGTAGACTAAGCTTTATAATGTTATTTTCTCTACAGTATTTCTGAAATAATTCTGATTGATGTCTCTCATGTCCATCGAGTACCCAAATTGGATAGACACTTTTGGCACGAGTAAAAGTATGCTGATTAAAATGTTAAGCCCATTAAGTAACCCCAGCTCTGGTAGTGATTCTGCCGGCGAAAAAAATCTTAATCTTGAGGAAATTGTTGAAGAGCATAATGGAGATGTTAACCTTGAGGGTGAAGACGAGAATGACGAGACGCGACAACTCAATGTTAATGAAAATCTCTCTCTAATAGAAGCTATCACAGATCTTAAAGAACAGAAAGCGATTAGTAATTTCAAGTTTCTTTAAGTTTATTTTGGGGACCAAAATTGATCTTGCGACCAACCGGAATCTTCTCGATGAGATACAGCATCTTAAGAGACGGCGAACAATGCCGGCAACATGGACTCGATTTATACATCCAGTAATGATGTATTTTAAGTAGTATTAATCTTTTAGTCATAATTTTTCATTATATATACATTTAATTTTACTCAAATTTGCATACAATAAGCAAGTGTTACGATGCTTGGAGGTATTTGTGAATAGATAATTTAGATCAAAGAAAATATGTCGGACCATTGCCGCTGATGTGTACGGACTCTGATTTTCTCGCACAAGATAGGATATTTTTAATCATATTTTATTTTTTTTTTGAATACTATGGCCAGTTTATTCTACATGGTTAGTTTCTTGAAAATTATATGACTGTAAATTTTACAAAAAACTGATTGGAAATTTTTTTTAATTATAAACGATGTACAGTAGCTCACAAAATTGATCAAATAAATCGCCAGTCTTGATAAATTCATCTCTAACTTCACAACAAAACATCAGAAAAATTTTTAATTAGTTCAGTTAAAATCATTAGCTGTTTCTCTACACATTCGTGTTATTCATTCATATAAAAATGTGAAATTAGTACGTTTTAAACTGGTCTTGGCATTCTTGATTATTCGATCAATTTTGAGAGCACCATTTTTTTATCAAAACCTTCAGATCGTATTTCAGTAAACCTCAGCAACCAAAAAGAATTTTATTATCAATTATTAATTCCTTATCATTTGCATCTTAAGGTAATCATGGAAAAACAAATTAACCGTTTTCTCAGCTAGCATCCAGATAAATGGCCAATATTATAACTGTCGATGAGGTGATGACTGTGTCAGCGTCTTGATGTAAAACTCTATTGAATGGAAAAGAATTTTTTTGAACTTAAAAAGTAAGTGGAATTTTTCTATCAAAGAAGTAAAGTAATAAGAATAGAAGTCAGATTACTGGTATTTATAGTAGAAATCCAGCCTCTGAGCGCAAACATTGATGATTCAATTGAAAAGTGTTCCCTTTCTTAAACAAAATTACTCTATGCTGGACCGAATTTATTGAAAAATATACCGAAACTTAATTCTTGCTTCTAAACCTCAAGATGAAAAGTTGTCACCTGATTAAACCGCCACTATTACCAACTTAGTCTACGACGGCAAATCAACTAGAGATATTGGTAAAATATTGAGATGTGGTCAAGTTACGGTTGTAAAATACCGCAAGATAAAATTAAATGAGATATCAAAGCTGAAACCTGGACAGCCACAGAAACTATCACCCAGAGATAAGCGAGCCATCACCCGTTTGGTATTAAGTTGTAGCACTAAGACGGCCGTGGGGGTGTTAAAAATATTGAATTTCGAAGGCAATAAAGAAGAAGAAAAAACCAAAGCTATCAAAAGCTCATCAGAAAGCCTGATTGGACTGAGCTTTATGCCACGAAAATTGGATAAATGACAAATGAAGACTGGAAAAGAGTAATCTGGTCAGATGGGACCAAAATATATGGATTGAATGGTATGGCATTGGTGGGATATGGATAGGGAGTATAGTGGAGAGGATTGATTCCAAACAGCTTTACGAAATTCTAGACATCTTTTTGTTGCCAACTCTGAACAGAATTGCTGGGCAGCTCGGCGAAAACTGAGCTTATTTTCCAGCACGATAACGATCCAAAGCACACTTCTTCAACCACAAGAAGATGGCTAACAAAGATATAAACACAATGAATTGGCCGTCTCAATCTTCTGAATTGAATTCGATTGAACATCTTTGGGGTCAGCTGAAATGCCGACTTGGTGAGCACACAGAGCCGCCATAAGATATTCATGATTTGTGGGAAATAACTGAAGAAACTTGGAATGTTTGAGACCCAGATTTGTGTAAAAAATTAGTTGAGAGTATGCCGTTGCGTGTTGCGGCAGTACTTAAGGCCAAAGGTGGACATACTAAATATAAGAAAGATGCTCTCAAAATTAATCGAATAATCAAGAATGCCAAGACCAGTTTAAAACGTACTAATTTCACATTTTTATATGAATGAATAACACGAATGTGTAGTGAAATAGCTAATGGTTTTGACTGATCTTACTAAAAAATTTTCTGATATTTTTTTGTGAAGTTAGAGATGAATTTATCAAGACTGGCGATTTATTCGATCAATTTTGTGAGCTACTGTAATTCAACAATTTTTGCTCAACCTAGTGTAGCAGATGAGTCATGATATCACGTGATCAAAAAGGTGCAAAGGCTTAAAGGGAGGCTTGTTGTTAGCCGGCTTAACGGACGTTCCTTAAGGCTGGTCCGTGCGTTCGGACTTGCTCTGTTATCTATCAACATTAAATTATCCCGCAACAAGCAGCCTTTCCAACCATCTTTTTCGTGCAAGACGCGAAGTTCGCAATGCAGATGAGCTATTTACACTAAAAGCACATCAAACTAGCTTTCATCTAGATCTTAAATTGATAAGCCGATAATTGAAATCTCGGGTTGTATGTATATTACAGTTAGTCATCTTCTTGGTTACTTTATCTAATTAAAATTACTATTCGAGTTAATTATTTTATCTTCATAAAAAAGAATTTTGTCCTTAGTTTAATTTCAAGCAACCGTTTCTCCAGGCGCAAGTGAGCTCCAATATCCGCCGCAAAAACATCTCCTTTGCTGCATTATTAACCACTGTAATGACTGCCGCTGAAGTAAAGCGTCTTCAGAGACTGCTGCACACCTTGTACACCTTCTCCATCTTACATCTTGTCGTATACCAAAAATATGTGGGTCCAAGCCTCTATTTTTTTCTATCATTGTGCTAGCTGTGCTGTCTTCAACTAGCTTATTAGGAGGGTTTTTAAGCCAAAGTTTCTTAAAGCAATCCATTGTCACATTCATTTGTTTCTTTCTTTTCAAGCTAGCCGCATCTTCATCCACTTCTAGCATAGTAAAATCGGCGAAAAATAGTCTTCCTTCGTCAATTTCGCCTCGCACTGTTTCCAACAAGCCATCTTTCATAAACATATGCTCGATTACAGACTTAAATGCATCAGGGAACGGCCCACCAGATAGCATTTTTATTTCAAGTACATTTCGAGCCTTTTCAGCGGGCCCCGTGCCGCTAAGTGATGGAGTGTAATTAGAATAAGCAGTTTTAACATTTAGCGATACAGAAGTAAGAAACTTTTCAATAGTTTCAGATTTGATAATAGCGTTTGAAAAAAGACTGGTAATCTGTTTATATGCAGAGCGTAATGATGGTGAAATATGCGGGGGGCGTGTCGCTGCTGTACAGTACAATGAAAGGACTTTTCGGCAAAAAATATCAAGATGCTGAAGACGGCGATTAAGAGCAGTTAGGAAGCCTCGTGTCGATGAAGCGAGGATGAAATGAAGCGAAACATTGTTTGTAAGATAGAGATAACTTAAAAGTTCCGGAAGAGAAATTTTATTGGCATTTGTTAAATCTATATTCGGGGGTAGGCTACGAGGAAATGTAAGAAGAGTATCGATGATCCATGCAAAGAGATCCAAAGCCCAACGAACTGAATCTGTTAGGGAATTTATAATTTCTAGACTGTTTTAGAAAAAATTTCCTGAAATGATATCAATTACCAACCTGGATCTTCAAGAGGTGAAGTTTTCTCATTTAGATTGTTCCCAGGAACAGCTAAGTTTGCTGCTGCCATGGTCATGAGGACTACAATATTTCGTAGCTGAAGAAAAAGCCATGCGTTCTTTCCCGAGAAAGATCGAGCATTTAACTCTCCCTTGAACCCCAGCGAGTTTTGAATACTTAAGCATAGCTGAATTGTTGTGTTTCTGATGAGTGTATCGTGATGACTGTCGTCAGAGTAATCCATGTTTACCTTCAGTACACGAGAAAGTCCGGTGAGCCAGTCAAAAGTAAGTTCTACTTTTTTAGTAAATATCGCTGTAAGTCTTAGTTAGAGTACTAACGAGGAGTTGCATTCCGATTAGCAAAAGCTAAAAGGTCGTCATAGTTACTATTTCGCATGATAGCGGTACCGCATGCTAGCGACAAAGCAGCGATAGTTGCTGCATATATTGCTTTTTAGGGTTAGCTGGATTTTGAATGATTGTTAATTTTTTAAAAAAAAATTGAACTTACGCTCATCCATGTTGGTCCCTATTTGACTTAGATGATATTCAAGTTGTTTCCATTTTGGTTTTCCGTCATTTTTTAAGTAAACTAAGGAGGATTGTGTAGGAGATAGAGCAACTTGTAAACCTTAAACATATTAGAGAGAAAATGAATGGCCAAGAAAGAACATACATGGCTCATCTTCAGTATATGAGTAGCCTATCTGAGATAAGTGCCATACCCTATTTAGATCACCGTCGTTGAACGTCTCTGTAAATCCCATACGCTCTCGGTATTCTACTGATCCATCACTATACGCTAGAAAGATAATTTTACCAAGATTGATGATCTCCAGGCCAATGACTATTTTATTTACTGTGAAGCTTTCTATTTTTTTTAAAAAAGGCATAGACTGCGACAGTTAGATGTTTTTTTTTTCATGTCTTTGCTTCTTTTTTTGGTAATATTATGTGGCTAAACTTACTCCAGGCTGTGTTGAGTTATTATTCCGTAACACACCCAGTTGCTCAAAAGCTGGGTTCAGTGACAAAGATTTTTCTCGGACTTCCCAACGATCAAAAATTGTTAGAGCATCTTGGTTATGTTGTGATCCGGAGATAGGAAGATGAGACTTCACGGCTAAAATTGTGGGGGGTGTCTGTTTAGAGTTATTATCAATTGCTGGTGGTAAGAAATCTAGATAAGAGAGTTCCACAAGAGAAGAGCCCAGATTTACACCGTTCGTAGAATTAGATTGAGCTTCAGGTGCCCAGCTTGTCACAGCTAGGTGTTTCGTTCTCAAAGTGGGGTTTAATTGAAGTTGAGCCGGATGAGCCTTTTCTATTTTTGATGCGTTCCAGTCTATGAGAGCACGGACTGTACGAAGCTGTTTGGAAGCTGTCGCGAAGGCAATCATAAGAAGGCCATGCGGATTTTGATCTAATGAGTCAGTAAAGAGATATGAGTTTATAGTTCATATGCTCACTTTTGTCAGGACAAATAGCGGCATGAGTTATCAAGTCATTTGAAGAGACAACGCTTTCCAACTCAGTGTGAACATCCGACCATTTATTATTGTGCTGTGGCCATAGTAGCTTTAGAAGCCCATTCATTGTCACGAAAACAAAGGCAGATTTGCTGTGATTCGGGTGACAGGGACCTAAAATGGGGGCCAACGAAGTCTCATATCTGAAGCCACGACCTTCTTTGACTGCTGGTCCATTCAGAAATGTCTAAGTCCATGTCAGAAGAGTAATTAAAAACTTATCACAAGCTAAACTTACAGGTCGATTAAGAGGGTGGGGTGCCAGGGGTAGCCAGTAAGATCCAACTATAGCTTGTAAATCATCTGCTGAGTCTACATGACAGCTTCTGCTGACATTAAATTTGTTCAGTGACGAAAATATTGAAAGAATAGTGACTCGGCCTGCCGAATCAACTACTGCTAAATCACAACCTGTTGGGCTCCAGGAAAGATGGCGTAACGGCCCACCTTCTAGGGTGGATACAAAGCTAGGGGTACTAGGCTCACTGAGACCCCAAGTCCCATTTTCCGGATGACAACGAAGAAATCGAATTTCAAGAGTATATCCGTTCGATGCGATTGATGCTATGCTGCCACATTTTGACCAAGCAATTTGCCTGTGGAAGTTAAGTCAGCAGGCTCTGTATGAGTTTAAAACCGATCCTCTCACTGGCAGCAGCCACCTAATCTAAGTTCGTCCACACGTTGACATAGTTCCTTAGTTGGAGGTCGATTTGAAAGTGATAAGCCAGTTCCATCCCCAAAAAGATCATCAATGTCCATTTCGGTCTCCATAATTAAAGGTGGTAGTTTCTGAATCACATTTAATTTAAGTCAACTTTCAACCCTATAGATTGAAAAATCTACAGAGCTGCGAAATCAGTTTAAAGTCCTTAATCATCTATCATCTGTCAGTAATAGAATTACAAGGGGTAGATGGCGTATCTGCGCTAGGCTAAGTAGCCTCTACAGTAAGGTTAGCACTCTAATTTTAAAAAGAAATGATGTGTGAGTTGGTTGACTCAGTGGTATCCCTGTATAAGAGAAACTAGTCCCAAATTAAGAATATAATGTGGTATAAATCAGCAATATTATGTTACAGTAATCAACACTTCTCCTCTAGAATTATCTTAATCAAAGTTAAGTTAGATATTAGTGAGCGAGAGTCGGATCTAGAAATGCCGTGGCAGTGATGGATGGGGCATTGTGGTCACAGATCCGAGGCACTCATTACTAAACTTTCAAAGACCGACAGATATTCTTTATTATTACTCTCAGCTAGATATTGACAGATTAATAACCAAGGATGAATTATCGAGAACTACCCAAACGTTTTTAACGCCATCTCTACCCTCAAGTTCCCACTCTTAATTAAATCCCGCAATATAATTATCATGTCTTGCTACAGCTCTTTTCTCTCTTCCGCCCCCGCCTCCCCCTCTTTATCGCCACTCTCCAGCATCGATTCACAACCAATATCTCCAAAATTATCATGTTTTCCCTTGGTTCTATCGCCTTTCAAAAATACTTCCAAGCAAGATGTCGAGCAGCAAAAGCAAACTTCTCAAGATGTCCCCTCCGATCAGGCACCTGTTGCAAAGAGACGGAAGATCACTAAGCCGAGAGATACAAAAACGGAATATCTGGATCTGATTTCTCTGAATCTCAATAACGTCGAAGCATTTCACAAGCTGCAAGATGCTAAGCTTAAGAAGTTATTGGAAGTTTTCCGAACTAAGAGAAAAATAGTAGTCTTTGCGGGTGCTGGAATATCAGTTTCAGCGGGTAGTAAGTTTTAGAACCTTCTGTTAAGATGCTTTATCTTTAACATTAGTACCAGTACCAGACTTCAGGTCATCTACCGGGCTTTTCAAAACGCTTCGCGAGGATTATAAACTCAAGGCTTCGGGCAAACAATTATTTGATGCCGATGTGTATAGAAGTAACGATGCTACTAGCTCATTTCACGCCATGGTTCGAGAACTATCTAAGAAGACAAAGGATGTAAAACCAACACCTTTTCATGATATGCTTGCTACCCTTGCAGAAGAAGGGCGGCTTATGCGATTATACACTCAAAATGTCGACGGTATTGACGTTAGAATCCAGCCTCTCGCCACTAATGTTCCACTGAATGTCAAAGGTCCCTGGCCCAAAGCAATCCAACTCCATGGAGGTTTAGGAAAGATGGTATGCTCAAAGTGTGGTCATCTTTCAGAATTTGAGGCTGCTCTATTTGAGGGACCAACAGCTCCTCCATGCGCCGAATGTGAGGAGAAAGAGGGAGTCCGGAAAGCTGCTGGTCTACGTAGTCATGGGGTTGGACGCTTACGTCCTAGAATACTTTTGTATAATGAACATAACCCTGATGAAGATGCTATCGGAGCAGTTAGTTTTGCTGATATCACAAGAGGCCCAGATGCAGTTATCGTAGTTGGAACAAGTCTTCAAGTACCGGGCATCCGTCGGTTAGCAAGGGAAATGTGCCTTAAAACTAGGGCTCGAAAAAATGGATTTACAGCATGGATCAATTGTGATCCTGAGCCCACTGGTGCTGATATTAAGGACTGTTGGGATATGGTTGTTCGGGCTGAATCTGACGATATTGCCCGTATAGTTGGCCTCCCTAAGTGGGACGATAAGGACTGCGGGGATTATTCAATCGTGGATAACGAAACAGCTCAACTACCAATTGGTAAATGTCACGTTGTTTTAGAATCAAAGCCAAAGTCTTTAAAAGAACAAGAGATTTCAAATTCAACTGCCTCTCCAAAGATGCAGGCTTGTGGGACAGAATCTAGCTCTAGCACTAGCTCTAAGCACTCGAATTTGAGGCAATCAACGATTAAATTCGGATCCACTACAGGAGAAACAGGAGAAGTGAAGGTGAAAAAATCAGGGCGAAAACCCTTGCCATCTAAACCATTAAAGCCTATCACACAAATCACTAGCAGATTTAAAACTACCAAAAACACAAGGACAGTTGAGCTGTCTTCAGGAAAATCCAATAGTAAATCAACCTCTCAATCTCCTTGTCTTGAAAGACAAATTCAATGCTCTATTTCTGTCGATCAAAAATCTGCTGTACATGAAGTAAAGCGAAATCATGCAGTTCATGCTGTAATTGATGTTTCCATTGGTGATAGTACAGCAGTCTCGGCATCGACTTGCCTTAGTTGCAAAGAAACTTAGCGAGGAAGATCTTGAAGATCACCTCCCTCTATTCACGCAATTAGGTTGTAGCAAATTATCTTACATTATCTGCCAAATTTCCTTTTAATCCCCGGTTACATAAAATTATCGGCACCTGGAAAAATATTATTGCTGTTGAATGACTGTTCTTCTTAAATATTCAACAAAAATCTATGAAAAGTTGAGTAGTTACGTTAAGTAACATGGATTCATAAAATAGGTAAATTTTATGACTACGTTTTTGTAATATAGTCCCCTCTTTAGTAATGATCCAAATCTTTATTTCGAAACTGGACAAGACCAGAATAAGGCTTCATAGTTTTGTTCAAGATCAAAAAGGTGTAACCTCACTAAGAATTCACATCATTCCTTGGACACAAAA
>JAHYSP010008914.1:3783-15009 GCA_019455505.1 Pleochaeta shiraiana | reverse complement strand
ATTCCACTATTCCGTAACACTATATCCTTGTTACTAAAACTTAGTGACGATATTTACATTTAAGTTTCCCCTCTCTTATATATTTCATCTACAGTTCTACATTTGGTTACAATCCCTTTTTTACAAACGGCCTGAACGGTATACCACAAAATCATCCAGCCCTGTAAACCTCATTTGTATTAGTAGCAATTCGGAGATGCATTAAATCAATTTGTCAAGAGTAATTAATTAGGCTTAACTTGAGAAAGAATATGGGGGAATATTTTTTTCAATATGTGACAGATCCTAATTTTGCAGGAATTATGGACAGATCACGCCTAAATTAGGCTTAGCGATAAGGGGTGTCATGTGTTGGATATGCTAATTTAGGTGCGTCTTATACGATCTCGCACCAGTTTTTGGGGAGATTCTAAATACAGTGTGACAGGGGTTATTGGACGTAGCGCGCTGGTCGAAAATAAGAAAAGAAGTGTACGTCCATTTACCCTTGAAGCTCTGTAAATATAGTATCTTTTCATCCCCATGCTGATTTTGGTTAGCGTAAATCTTAATCAGTTAGTGCTGACTGATAGTTCACGAGTAAAATCTTTACTACAGGATATGAGGGGATCAAATTACTACTTGCATGTTGTTACATCAGCAAGAGTGTAATCTCGCTTATATGTTAGTCATGTTTTTGTGCATTACCATCAATGGATGATCGGATAGTAGCATTGCCGATTATTGTGTTATGTCTTAGCAATTAGTATTGCCTGATCCTTGTTTGTTTAATTATTTATTTACTTTTCACTCGTGGAGCTCATATGGAGGGGCTAAAATTACTGTACATATGTAGAACATATTACTAGCTTTATAAAGAAATAAGTCCCAATTTTTTTTAAATCATTTAATGTGTATGCAGCCTCATGGCTATGACATATTAGCAGTGTTTACATACATGAAATGATTCAACTTGACAGTATGTGCAATTATGCCTCAGTCTCCATTTGTAGACGGCACTATGAAGTATGTTCGCTTTTTCTTCACCAACAGTCTCCCCTCATCCGTGAACACTCATCCAAGGAAATTACAAACCCTGGATTAACCAGACATACCTCCATCATCCTGTACACATCCACCGCGAGATTGTGGAAAGGTCTGTTGGATTCGAACCATCCATCTCCCGTCTCAAGTGGGGTAGGTGCCCAGGCTATCCAGACTCTATTCAGGAGAACGGCCCGGACGATATACCACAGTACCATCCGACCTAAGTAAGTCTTTTAAACGGAAGCAATCAATCTGCTTCAAATGAAATGACTTCATCTTTCACAGGACAGATACCCAGTTTCCTGATACATATTGACCTATATTTGAGAAATTATAGGGGTAACATCCAATTAAGGGCTTGTTTGTAAACCTTATCATAAATTTATAGTTTCTTAACGCTTGGTAAAAAAAGCGTAGATCTTCGATTGTTTAAAAAGTCATACTATGTCTGTCCGTAATATTTACAAAACTGTAAGATGCATATATGAATTCCAGGGTATAATACTGGGGCTAAAGTGAGTCTGATCAGGGCTTTACAGGAGTTAGAAGGGCATTTTCTGCACCAATTCACAAAACCCAAGCATAAATTTTCTGAGGTGCATAAGCAGTTTTCTTCTATCGTGTCCAAATTTATTGCCAAAATGGGATTTCAAAGACGATCGACACTAGATCCAAAAAAACCCTATATATTGAAATACAAGACCATTAGACTAACAAGCCACCCAGGGCTAATAGGTGCATCTTATTTCCAATTTGACTGATCCAGCATCTTACCCTGACTGATATGCATGCATCTTATAGTTTTGTAAGTATTACGGACAGACATAGTATTTTTAAATGCCCTTGAACTCTTACTATTATACAGTACCTACCAAAATTTCTACATGTTTTTACGACATTGGATAAATCTTATTATAACTCAACAAAACCTTCATGAAGATTAATGATGCTAAGCTGTAGAGAATTTTAAGTCATTTTTCGAGTGATCAAACGGGTTTTTTTACAAAAATAATGACGATTTGTACAATTTTCTGGGATCTTTGCATCAGGTGACCATGTAGAATTTTTTTGCACGTCAATTCATCAAGATGCAGAACCTGCATTGATGCCCAACTAAGCCAGAAACTCTAACTTTGTCGTCTGTATAACCTACCTGCCATCAGTTGAAGCAATCATAAACATTTTGCGATCAATTTTTTCTAATATTTTCACGATGAGAAAGCTTTCTCAAGATCAAATATACTCCATTACTACCCTACTTGATGAGGGTTTAAAAGTAGAAGAAATATCAAAAATTGTAGGATGTGGTAAATCTACGGTGGCCAAATATCGCAGCCAGATGCTAGATCATAGATCACCGCCCATGCGTGGACGATCAAGCAAGTTAACGTCAAGAGACAAGCGAGCTCTGGCTCGTTTGGTGGCTAATGGTGGGACGAAAACAGCAGCAGAAGCAACAAGAACTATCAATCTGGAGAGAAAAGATAAGGTTTCATCGATGACCGTGAGGCGCACCTTGAGAGAGCAGGGTCTAAGGGCAATTAAAAGGGTGAAGAAACCAAAGCTGTCGAAGGTGCACAAGAGAGCTCGATTACAGTGGACCTTAGAACACGAAAACTGGACACTTGAAGTTTGGAAAAAAGTCATTTGGTCAGATGAGACTAAGATCAATAGGCCCAATAGCGATGGCATTAAATATGCCTGGTCCAAGAGTCCAAGTGATTATCCGGCAGAAGTGGTCGAAGAGACACTGAAGTTTGGGGATGGCAGCGTGATGATTTGGGGATGCATGTCCTGGCTTGGTGCCGGTGAGATGAGTCGTATAGTCGGCAGGATGAACTCGGAGCAGTTAATAGGCATTCTGAGTACTTCTTTGGTCCCAATGATAGAAGATTTGGCGAATAAGCTATTTTCCAGCGCCAAAAACCACATTTTTGTTTCAACAAGATAACGATGCTAAGCATACTTCCAGGGACACAAAGAATTGGCTAGCCTCTACAGGCATAAGCACAATGAAATGACCATCTCAATCGTCTGACTTAAACCCAATTGAGCATCTCTGGTGTTTGGTCAAACGTCAACTTGGAGAATACCCGGAACCACCCAGTAGTATAGATGAATTGATGGAAAGAGATGATGAAGTGTGGAAAAATATACCTGAAAATTCATATCAAGCACTAATTGAAAGTATGCTATTAAGAGTTGTGGCAGTTATCAAGGCAGGAGGGGTTTATACTAGGTACTATAATTACACGCACAAAAATTCTACATGGTCACCTGATGCAAAGATCCCAGAAATTGTACAAATAGTCATTATTTTTGTAAAAAAAAACCTGTTTTATCACTCGAAAAATGACTTAAAATTCTCTAAAGCTTAGCATCATTAATCTTCATGAAGGTTTTGTTGAGTTAAAATAAGATTTATCCAATGTGGTAAAAGCATGTAGAAATTTTGGTAGCTAGTGTATTTACTATACTCTCATAAGATAATGAAAAAGTGAATTCGTCAAGGTTAACACTTTCAATGCGTCCGAAAGCCAAACATCTCACATTGGAGGTGCCAAGCTGTGATAAACGCCGATGGAGGCCATATTCTTTACTGACGGTAAATTTTTGATCACATAAGCAATTTGTATATATTTTCGAACTGTAGGGATACCAAAGGTAATTGTTGATGGTTTGTTATAGTTATATTATTTACATCAAAAATCATAGTTTGATGCTTTGAGCAACGTGAATTTGGGTCTTTATTAAGAAGTTGTAAATATTTTTCACTTACGATTTTCTCATACAAATAAAGTTTTATTGGCGCAAAATAACGATATTCTACTACTTAATTAGGTATAGCCAACAAATTCTTACACCTTAGACCCATGCCTATAATATGCAAGTAGTAATTTGATTCCCTGATATCCTGTACCTGTTAAGAAGGGGATGAACTTTATAATGTAGACAAACAGACAATATGTATAAATGTGTAATGAAATGCTGAACTTGGTAAAATGGGATTAATATGGATGGGGAACTGGAGGTCGACGACTCAGCACATGTACGTGGTGTCCCCTTCAAACCTCCAGCTCTTTTATGAGAGTCTGGAGAGCCAAGATTGAGTCTATTGCGCGTTTGGTATTTGATTACACATTTGTTGCTATTTGCACCACACCACTGTTACTGAATTCTAATAATAACTACTATTAATGTTGTGGTGAACAGACATTCACGTTAACATTATTATTAGAATAAATACCACGAACATGTTTCATGCTTTTATACTATTATTATAGGGTATTAATAGCTTTGGCTATGATATTGGTTTATTTTCAGCGTCTACTCTATTTTGCACTCCAGAAATTACTCCGGTTCTAACTTTTGGGGATGATGGAAAATGTATATAGATAACGAACGTTAACTAGATAGAATAGGATAATTAATTCAACTTTACTAATCAAATCTTTAACAGAGTCAAATCCCTAAAGAATTTCCAGATGGGTTCATCCCCCTCGCCCACGAAGATACGAATCCGATAACCCATAAAACGAATTGATGATGTGAATGACGACGGGCAAGAGGAGGAAAATGAGGTACAAAACGCTACAACGGTAAGTAGAGAAGCCCTCGTCATATTCAACATATCCTACCCACCGGAGGGTATACAAAGAGCCCATGAAAGCAAAGTCCAAGACCCTTCCGTCCTTTTAAACAAATCCTTCGACTCATCAATAATTTGGTTACTTTAAATCTTTCAATCCGATTTGTTAGCCAGGAGAATCATCCTAATTAAAAGAGTTATTCGACTACCCCACGTCCGTAACGATACTAGATGTTTGGGCTAGGCTAATTGTTGGAGATCACGGATAACGAAAAAAAAATGTTTGTGATTTCGGATTTCGGCTGTGACCAGCGAGAACTCAACCTAGTATAAACATTTAACAACCGAACTTGATAGTTTATTCTTATCCGAAACTCATGCAAGAATCAAACTGGTTGGTAAACGTTGGGTCACCGACAAGATACTATTTAAGATAATGTGTATAGGTTCAAAGAGGAAAAATCTCGAAGAATATGGGCACAGAATAATATGATAAGAATTGTAGTTTTAATTATTTCTCGCAAGTCTTTTTCTTTTCTCTAATATTACCTATAGCTAAAGGTGCTATATATACATGAATGTTTTTACGATTACTAAGTGAAAGATATTCTAGCAATTTATCACATGTAATTATGTTAATACGCGACGTCCTCAACCAGTTCAACTTACTGGGTTGTAACTTTCCCAGTTTCCCAGTTTCCCAGTTTCCCAGTTACCAACATTCCCTCTTTTTTAAAAGCAATGCAAACTGGTTACATATTTTCCCACTAGTTACTCCCAACAAATAGTGATCTTGTGGTTTCGCTTGAAACTAGAAAATCTAAGATGCTAGACTAGATTCCAACAGATACCATATTTGAAATAGTTCTTATGTAGTACTCTGAAGTCTGATAGAAGTCTCTAGATTTATCTTCGTGTATATAACTGTCTAATCATCCTTCAGGGATAGATAAGAAAAATACATAAAATTATTTCTACTTGCGAAGTTTCTTTCATGTTTGAATTATACCATACCCTACGATATAACTGATTGATCTCTGGATATTAATTCAAATTTCTACACTAATTTATCATAAACACTCTACACCAAGACTTTTCTGACATCTTTTCACGACTTTCGATTTGTCCCGAGGCACGGATCATGGGCGAGGAAAAGAGGAGGTTAGGAAGGGTATAGTGACATTCTTAGGTATACACTAGTCTGCTACGCACAGCTGGACGGCCTCCCTGGACGCTTCAGAAGGATAGCTATGTCTTTGGATTTAGTCCTGATGTCGGTATTAGGGGAGCCCCGCACCCAGTAGTTTTTGCAAGTTTTCACGGCATCAACACACCCGCAAATAGTCAACCGTTTAGTCGACTGGAGAGGAAAGATAATGAAGGGAAAAGTACTCCTAAGTGTTGTGTGATCGAATGAAGGCTTGTGGGGGCATTACTGATGGACAGGAATTGTGAAGTAGGCATATGAAGGTGTAATTACCCGAGGCATAGGTGGTATACCTGGCCTGTAGGCAGAGAGGACCTACATGTGTTGCATAGTCTATGACTCAGATAGCACAAAAAAAAAAAGAAGGAAGGAGAACTTAATGGTTAATATTTTAGGGTTTGAGTAACAAGGATAATAATGTTACAGAATAATACAAAGATAATGGAAGTTCGATCTGGATGCTTGTTGAAGTATAATTTGTGGAGTATAAGAGATATTGATAAGTGTGAGATGGTTTTTATTGTAATGGTAAGGGTTTCGGGTTGTTATAAGATATGTTTTTTTTATCGTCCTTATGGAGTCTAAGACTATCAAGGACAAGAGATCATGACTACGTGATTTAGATTAATTGAACACTTTCACTCAAACAACATTTGCTAATACCACAACGAGAGATGAAATTACCTCCTGTGCTTCTCTTCCGTGAATATCTACCAAAGGGAAAATTCCCAAAAAACCTATGATTGTTCAAGTATAACTCCATCAACGTATATATTTCACTCCCTAAGAAGTTAGAGTCTATTGGATTCGAACCAGTGGTCTCCCGTCTCGAGTGGAGCAGATGTCAAGGCTACCCAAACTCTGCATAGAAGGCCAGCCCGGATGGTATACCACTACACCATCCGATCCTATAAAATATGTTATATGTATGTTAAAAAGATGATTGTTCATGAAGTGTATATATAAAGATGATGTTAAAGTATATCAGAAGGTGATCTCCAAAGTGTGTTATTTCTTTGGACAAAACATCAACTTTTTAGACTATTTCTGTCTGTAAAACTTACAAAACTGTAAGATGCATGCATAAGTTCCAGGGTATAATACTGGGGGGCTAAAGTGGGTCTAATCAGGGCTATACAGGAGCTAGCAGGGCCATTTCTGCGCCAATTCACAAAAATAAAGCATATATTTCCGAGGCGCATGAGTAGATTTCTTCTATCGTGTTCCAATATACTGCCTAAAGTGGATTTTAAAGAGGATCGACACAAGATCCAGCATCATACCCTGAATCTTACAGTTTTGTAAGTATTACGGACAGACATAGTACATGTTCCAAACTCAATTGATTATACAAAAAGGGTTATACTTTTAAGTGATATTCCTTCACTCAGTGACTTGATGGAGTCCTGAAGATTAATTCATGCAAATTAATATATTCTAGCATATTAATATATTCATATTGGTCGGTATATCCATACATCTCAATGTATCTTCATCTATGATGCCCTCGTCAAAAACCAACGTGCATTTTATGTACTATCATGGAAAATATTAGCAGCTGATGAAGATTTTCTGCAGCTCGGGCCTGTTGTTGCCCATCTAAGCTATTGACTTGATTGGTTGCATTAAACTGAGTCATGGATGTGATGCATTATGTATTAATCGAAATATTGGTGTGCTGCATTCAACTGACTCGTCGGTGTTCTGTATCTAACTGAGTCATGGATGTGATGCATTATGCAGTCGAGATCGCTTGGGTAGACAAGGTTGTATCTATGTTACTTTTGACTTCTAGAATCCTTGTACCAATCCCGGAAAAATCTTCATAGATAAACTCATGTTGCTGAGTAATCGAAAAGCTGCTTTCCTTGTTCTATTATGACTAATGGCAATTGAGATAGGAAAGGTTCTAAAATTGCACTATTTTTGAGTTTTTATGGATTAGCATAATTTGAAGTATTTTGCATAATTATGCATAAAAAGTCTTATATTCTAACACTACCTCTTACCTCTCTAAAGCAAGCAATTTTTTGCAACCACTTTGATGCAGATACAGTGGCGCCATTGAATGAAGAATAGCAGGATCTATTGGGTTGTGTCTTTGCAAGCTCAAGTAGAATGTTCAGTTTTCAATCCCTAGGGATATTCAAAAAAAGTTTTAGACGTTGCTATAGCTTTAGACTAACGAGCACTAGCGTAAATGAAAGTGTAAATAAAGATGTATGTACTGTCTGCAAATTTTTAGGATAATTACTCTGTAGAATTTCCCCAGTTTTTGCAACTTTAGTGAGAATAGTTCCTGTCAAACTGAATGGGTGGGAACATTATGGCTATACCTCTGTAATCTTCCATAAGGATCTTAAATGTGAAATAAGATTTCGATTATTTAAGCCAGATATGAAATGAACATGCATCAATTTCTTTGTTTTAATGGTGATCATTGGTAAGTTTAGCCACTTTGTCGTCTACAGGGGCTTTTCTGCCCATCTCTTTCTAGATTGAGTAACTGAATTCGCTGAAATTGAGATGGAGGGCGGAATAGTTCTACTGAGAGATTTGAGTCCGGGATATGGAAGCGGAATAAACCACAAGGACATTCTGTTTGCCTTTTGCAAATGCTGGCAAGTCAGCCTTCTTCGACGGTATTCGTCCATTTTTTGCCTTGACTCCACACATAACTCATGTTGTTCTCTTGAAAGTAGTCATGCTGCATTTTTACACTCAATCGTCATCAAACATGACGGTGAGGGTTGTGGAATTCCCGTTGCTTTTATGATTTCAAGTAGGGGTATCATGTTGCCTCTGGAAGAATAGTTAAAATGACTTAATAATGCCGTGCTCTTCGATGGAACTCCAATCTAAATAATTGATTGTTCGAAAAATAAGGTAGCAGCCATAAAGTCTGTCTTTCCAGAATCGTCTATTCGTTTCTGTCACTGGCACCTTTTCCGAGCGCTGAATATCCGGGCAAAAAAAAAAAGATTAGCAACGAAACTGACAGAAAATCTGCGCTTGGTGGATTCCGCGCCTTGCTCCGGACGAAAACTCTCAAAAGTAAAGGCAGGTAAAAGACACCTCATGGTATGAAGCTTAGCTCGATTCCACGAATGGAAACTGGAACAACTTTTTTAAGATTTTATCTCTTCTCATTATGAAAGAATTAACAAGAATGATACGTCTGGAAGAAACGACAAAGTTGAAATCAAGGATATATTAAATAATACTCGAAATGATAACGAGACGGGTTCCAGAAACAATTCTACTCCAAAAGAGAAAAAGTATAAAAGTCAAGGGAAAAGGATTCGTTGTTGGAATTTCAAGAGGCAAGATCATGCACGAATCGACTGCCCATACAGAAAGGAAAAAGATACTAATGGAACAACCTTTGTTGCCATCAAAAATCACCCTGCAGATATCGGTCTTCCCCCCCTTCTAGCAGATGATTATTGTCCAATTCCTGAAGAAAAGTCAGCAAGAGAATCCGATAGGTGGTCATTTGATACAGGCGCAGATGTCGACGCAACAAATAATCGCTATAATTTCGCACCTGGAACCATTGTTGACCTCAAACCTGGTCAGATTCCAATCCAAATTGGAAACAGAACCGTAAACGCGGAGAGTCTTGGCGAATTCCGGCTTCCACTGACAAACCCTAAAGGTACCTAGTCAGAAATGAGACTCAAATATGTAGCTTTTATTAGATCATTTCCTCTGAACATTGTTAGTGGCGAGTGAATTTACAGAAAAGAAGGTCGATTGAACGACAAAAAATAATAAGTCCAAATGGTGAACTGTTATTATATATAAATGCTAAATGCCGAGGATTTTTCTTGTGGGTCTATGATCAATCTGAGCCAGTGAAATCAATAGCAAGAAAGGGTGTTAGTGTTATTTAAGAAAATTTTAAGCAAGTAAAGCGTAATTTTTCGGACGAAGAAAGATTATTCATCAAGGAATATCAAGCTTGTGTGGATAATGGCTCCTTTTTTATGTCTTAAAAAAGTAATGCGAAAACTGGTGCCACAGCTAAGGCGCCTTTGCCACCCAAGTGCAGAAAGGCTAAGATGAACTTTCAAAAACACAATTGGAATTGATCTTGATGTGTCAGATGTAGAAAAGCTACCCAGCCTGGCATGCGATATGGGAGAATTTCTAAAATACATAACTAAAGACCGCCTACCTAGAATGGAAAATGTCGAGGAAGGTTGGTATTGTGACAAAGGCACCTTAAATCCAAACTCAATTGAGGAAGTGATTGAGGATTAACGGCTTTCTAAGAATTTGCAAATGAGCAAAATATGAATGTCATTATATCGGCTCCAGACAACCAGTACCAGAACGAAGTGTCAGAACGTGAAATTAGATTAGTTCAAGATGCAGCACGTTGCTGTACTATACAAATGAAAGTGCCATCAGTATTCTGGAATTTCATGTTAGAAATGATATTCTATACATTTAACTGCACATCCCAAAGTTCCGTCAGTAAAAATCAAACATCATGGCAAGTATACTGGTTACAATTTGAACCCGAAAAATACAATACCAAAATTGACCTTTTGTTAATTCCAGGCACCTTATGTATCACCCATGTTGATGCAAGCCATCGCATTGCCGGCGAAAAACTTGACGCAAATAGAACTAGAAGCATATTTTTTGGCCACCGGGGGAGAAAGAACAAGCTGGCTTGGCTCTAAGATGGGTGAAGATTCTTAGTTTCACCACATGCTATTGTGTATGAAAATATAGGTCCGGAACTTGATAGGGGAGCTGATCCAAGAGAAATTGTTCGATCTCTCCCAAAACATGTGTAAAGAATAAAAGGTCGGAAAACTGATTATGCTAGAAATCAGGACTACAATCTTCCCGATGATTACAAGCCACCAATTTTAACATGAAGAGAGTGAGGTCGACCAAAACGAGTAATCCAGCGTCCTTGTAATGATCAAGAGGTGCAAGTCTTGGAAGTACCGCTATCAGTAGATCAAGAATAATTCAGTGATTAAAAGGAAGGAAAGTGAATTTGTAATAACTGGTGATGGAAAATATATTGAAATTTTTCAAGATGCTGTGACAGGAAGATCGTTTGGCAATCTGATTCTCGAACCAAATATAGACTTTAATATTTCATCTTTTAACGCCTTTAAAAAGGCTGTAGACACTGACCAATTTGGACAACAAAGTGATGGAGATGAGTTGTTTAAAATACTCACAGTCACTCTGGATTATCGTCGCAAATTTTATTTTCTTCAGCACATGAGCCAAAATTTAGCGACGCAATAAAGGGCTCTGAAAGGAAAGAATGGATGAAAGCTATTAATGTCGAAATCAACGAATGTTTGTCTCGTGGCACATTCGAATTTTTGTCAAAATAGTCGGTGGTGCGTAGAGGGCGTTTGGTCACGTC
>JAHYSP010008912.1:0-10017 GCA_019455505.1 Pleochaeta shiraiana | reverse complement strand
CAAGGGTCTATTTGTAGATAAATAGAGGAGATACTTCTCTCATCTTTTTCCTCCTCACTTCAAGATTTTATATATATATAGCTCTGAGTATAGTTGAATAGACATTACTTTAAGACCCTTACAGATATCAAACTTTCATCAGTCCAGAGTACTCTCTTCCAATCTTCTACTTCCCAGTTAAAATGATCTCTAGCAAATTCAAGTCGCTTTCACATACTCTCTCGTGAGAGTCAAGGTTTTGAAGTGGCAATCCGACGAGAATATCTCCTCTTAGCCATTTCCCGTCGAATGACCTTGTCACTGACATCTAGGTGCGGGAAGACAGAATTTGCAACCTCCAAGTATGACATTCAACGACCTTCATGGGAGGAAGTTACGAAAGCTTCTATTTCGTCGACTTTTGTACTTCTCAAGACTTTAGACAGGGGGTCGCCCACTCGACTTTTGGGGCTTGAGCTTGGTCGTATTCATGGTATATCGAACTTGTCTGTGAGTAATCTCGAGTTTTTTTGCAATTTCTTTGTATGAATAGTCCCCCTTGACTAGGAATTTCACCTGGGAATTATTAGAAATGAGAGTAAAGCGCTCTTATGGCTTCTCGCTTACCTCAAGTCGTTGATATCACGTCAAAGATTTGGCACATTTATGAGGTTTTAGTGATTGAGGTGTCTGCGGTAGATTCATCTTTACAATAATTTAATATACTCAATATTTGGTCTTTTGTATATTCACCTAATATTGAATTATACTCACCAGAAATGTAATTTGAATAACACAGGCTAAAAGATATTAATGTCCTGCTGAACTAGTTAGCTGAAATGGTAATAATAGATAAGTGTCGATAATAGGATCTGTGAAAGAGAAGGCAGTAAATTATCAAGAGAGGGATGTAAATAAAAGTTTTAAAATAGTATCAACACTAAGTAATTTGGAAGAGAGTGTTAAATATTAGCTTCTGATAAGACAAGTATGTAAATATGAGCATGGTAAGACTCGGTTAAATAATCATAACTCATGTGATGAATAAAGATGAATAACAATACATAACTTTCGCTTGTGAATGATGATTCTGATTACTTAGGCATAATTGATTACGATTTTAGACTAACTGGGGCTGGTAGCCAGAAACGGTATAGCTTTAATTATATTCCCTGTATGACTCCTGGTTTTTCCCTGCATAATCCTTGAAGCGAGGCTACCCCCTGTTTTAGCAAGGTGACGTTCATTACCGCTCCAACACTGTGAAAAACTTGCTGTGGATCTTAATATGCTTTTATTCTCAAAATCCTATTATGAGAATATTGAGGGTCATGGTGGACTAGCATGATCTTCAGGTGATCAACGCAGAAACATTAAAATTTATACGGGTAAAAACACAGGACACGATGAAAGTTAGCTTCTAATTTCGGTGTAATAAGAAATTTTTATACATCTTATCATTGCAATTTGTGCAATATATACATAAAATATCGATCAGGGCATGAGCCTCAGTATATATTATTATTCCACCTCCAGATTCATAAAGAGCAATGAATATGTGCGGTGTCGACTCTAATAGTTGTTCCAACTCATCCTCATCAAATTGCCTCGTCCGAGGATTCTCTCACAGTACGGCGAAGTTCAGCTTATGACTGCTGCCTTCCTTGACCCAAGTCTGGATATTTGAATTGGATATAATCCTTCATCATATTCCAGACGTTTCCGGTTGGGTTGAGATCTGGAGAAAATGGTGACCATTCAATGGGATAAATATTTCTCTCATTAAACCCTTGCATAGTTTGAGCTGCCTTGTGAGAAGGAGCGTTGTCCTACATCAGTTCTGTCTCTAGTCTCAAAGAGACAATTCCATGAGAAGTACTATCACTTCAGTATATGAAAATGAAGTAATAAAGTACCCCTCTTAGACCCAAAAAATGCAGGGACCTTTTTTCTCCCGAAAAAGGAGCCCTAAAACATCCAAAGTCGCCTTGGTATTGTTGGACACATTTACTATCATAAACTTCATTCACCTTGATGATAAGCTTAAATTGAATATTTGATTTTGAGAATATTTGATGACAGTATTGACCTTCTTGATGACCCAAACTCTGTTACATCAACCATCAGTAACCTAGGTTTCATCTGTCCATAGAACTCTGATCCAACATTCATTTTCTTATTGGAGGTGACTACTTGCGAACTCATGTCGCTTTCAAGTATTTTCTGGCGAAAACGGAAGGTTCGCAGAGGCGACTCGACGAAAGTATCTTTTTTTTTTTCACGTTTGCCATCGAGTCATCTTCTTATCGACTCTCAGGTGCTGGAAGATTTTGTTGGCGAGCTCAAGGTAGGGCATTCGGTGACAAAGAAAGGAAACAAACGAAAGCCTCTATCTCGTCGACTTGAGAAATGCCCAAGAAAGGAGAACGACCTTTAGACTTTTGAGGAATAAGATTGGTTATGTCCAACTTACAATAGACTTGTCTATAGCCGATTACTTTTTGCCGAGAAATCTTTCTTCTGGAATAGCTCTCTCCAGCTGACCATAGTACCTGGAAATGTTTGGTCGTGATGTTTTATCATTCCTTTGATGTTAAATTTATTTGAAATCGCTGGTCTCGTATCAACCATCGTGTTTAACCACCTCGGGCTGATGGTGGGGGCGTATTCTGTAAATTCATCTTCACAGGAGTTTAATAGATTCAATACTGATCCTGCTGGGTCATTGACTGCCAGTTTAAATTTTACTTACAAGAAAGAAAATTAAGGTAATATTTGGCAAAGACCAATGCGATGATTGTAACAACTACTATTAGGTTGAAGAATAATTGATAGTCTGACCAATGAGAGGGGATTTCAAAGTTGTAATTAATGCATAGATTTTAAACGAGCATGATCAATCTGATATCTCAGGCTATTAAATATTATACTCTCAGACTAGCTGGGGTGGATGCCATCAAGCGAGATATACCCTGCTCAGAGCCAGTCCACAATATTTAACGTTCCACTACTATACTTTTGATATTGCTACTAGTATTAGCATACATGGTAAAGTATCGTTCAATCCATTAGTGCAACAGGAGTATTTTGTGCAAATTCTATTGATTATACTGAGGTAAATTGACACCAGTTGCACTAATGTACTGAAGAATATTTTACCACATATACAGGGCCTGATCATGAACGGAACGCCCCTCCCCCATGTCAAATTAGTGCCTCTAGCCCCTTTTGGCGGGTTAATTTTCCTAAAACGGTAATATATTTCATCAAAAAGTCCATCAAGTTAAGAAAAATAAGCTGCCAAAAGGGGTTGAAGTCACTAATGCAACATGGGGAGGGGCATTCCGTTCATGTTCAGGCCTAGTATACTTACTATGTCTGTCGTCAATAGAGGTTAAAACATATTTTGACTAGAGTCTATAATCTGTTTAAACAGAGAAATAAACGGGGCTAGACAAGGTCTCGTAAACCTTTGCGAGGCAAATTTGAAGCTAATTCAATGGCACTTTCAACTTTACTACATGTACAACTGCTCAAGAGTAGAAATAGCACTACGATCGGTAGACACTAGACTCTATGTAGTGCTATATCTACCCTTATACCGGTGTAGTTGTGGGTTTTTTTTTTTTTTTCTGGTTTGTAATAATATTATTAGATAATTAGTTATTACACTCACTTAAATACTCAGTATTCAAGAAGTTTCTAAACACCATTTATTAACTTTGGATTTCTCTTTTTGTTTCATTTTCAATAGATCTCTAAATACTGTGTTCATGTTCGAATAAAATGATTGTTTGAGAGTTAATGATTCGGGTGGGGAATGTTTCTTAGTAAAGGCCTGAATGACACTGAACCCCTAAGACTTATCTTTCCCAAGACGCATCCTGAACCAGGAATATACACATGAGCAAATGATTTAGATATCATGGATATCCATCAGAGTGAGAGAAAAAAGGAAAAAGAACAGAACCAAAAGAACTGATGATCTGCCGCCGACATGTAAAAGCTTCAGATCAGTAAAGTTGCAAAATAAGTACGGGCTGGCACATTTGTATATAATAGAGTACAAGGTATAGGGTATAGAGAATAAGGTAAATAAGTTTTGATGCGAGCAATTTAGGTTATTAGCGAGTAGTTATAGTTGTACCTCCTACCTACTGGTTGGTTACCGATAAAGATAACTTGATAAATAAATTATAATTTTAGACACAATAAATTGGCACAAATTGTAAGCGAATAGCGCTAATGCAGATGAAATTTTTTTTTTTTTTTGATTTTTCCCTAATTTTTTCTCTCAATATTTAATTAAATTTCACATTGATGACACTAATTTTAACAATAATTAAAGCGAATTCAAGAAAATTACAAATCAAGGGGAAGAAATAAAAATAGGATAATAATACTTTCAGCCTGTAGATCAGATTTTACATTATGTTAAATGAATTAATTGAATGACTATAACTCGAAGGAATATCCCGAGTGTCCGAGTCCATACAGTATTTACCAAATAGAATTTACCAACGAATGATTGATTGATTGATTGATTGATTGATTGATTGTATGCACAAATGAATAAATTATATGCATAAATCAAAAATTTAAAAATGATTTAAAAATAATGGTTCGAGTGTGGAGAGAATGAGGCCTGGGATTTATTCTTAAGAATAGGATTGAACGAAGAACTAAATTTCGAACATAACCAATTCACCCACCAAACCTTAACTGCACCTGGTTTATTGAGATAATTTGGTTGTAGAGTTGTGAGCCCTCAAGCTTCTAATTATTCCCACATTTCTCTTTTTATTCTAAGAGCAAGGAACAAGTGCTTTAACTCATTGAATCTTTTCCCCACTCATCCTTTGGTATTATCTATTATCTCGAAAAAGAAAAAAACGAAGTATGTAGAAATAACAAAAGACATCAATTGTTATTTCTGATTGATGTCTAGGGGATCATAGGTTGCCTGTCCTGAGAAATATCATGAGGTTGACGTGGCTGAAAATTTTTATTGAGGTTTCCGGCAACAACAACAATAACAGCATCAGCAAAAGCATCAAGACGGGTTCAATTGCCCCCGTATTGGAATGGTTCTGTTTCCATCTCTTGCAAAGTGGAGAGTGGGATAAAATCAGAGATACGATATACAGTCACCAGGGATTAATTCCTTCTCCTTTTCTGGTAACTATAATATTATGAATTCGCCCATGATTTTTTATTTCAATAATTGATTAAAAATATTAAAAATTGGATTGTCTAGGCTAATAGGACATCTGACTGCTTGCTTAGACCTTTGGGGGTATGGAAAAGGAATTCTTTTTTTTTCTAGGGAACTAGATTCCTTGCCTGCCATGACATGATTCATTATGTAGATTGAAATTTGAAGATGGATTTAAAGACCTTGACATTATAAGTTCAAATGTACACGAGGAAAAAGGTAATTTCAGTGCATTACCTGGAATAGCAAGTACAGCTGCCCATCGTAATCTCAGCAGTATAACAAAGGGAGAGAGAACAAGTTGAATCAGCATTAAAAAATTTATCTGACGTTCTTTTAACGAGAAAATATGATGTGCAGTTATGATTGAATGATTGACTGAATTGATTGATGAGGAAGGTGTTGGACATAGAATTGGATTTATTTTCTTTTCTGTTCGGTTATGCGGCAAGTAAACCATCAATCATCATCATCAATAATAGTAATAATAATAAATAATAAAATTCATATGCCTTGTGATCTATGAGCAAGGACAATTGATAAGGGGTGGTAATTTACAAGTGTTTAACGACCTGATTCTAACCTACTCCAGTGCAAGCACTACTCTCATACAAGGATCTGAACTGTGAAAGTCAATTTTCGAATACTAGGCTAAAAGGCTTTGTAAAACCCTAGTAATCTCTATTTGACTTTCAAAATTCAGATCCTTGTATGAGAGTAACTCGGTACCCTGTATCATGTAAATTAACATTAAACAGGGTATAAAATTAATGCTTGCTCCGTAGTAGTAAATTACTCAGCTTAGTACTACAATATACTAGTAAGTACATGTACAGGATCTCAAGAGTAAATGGACGTACACTTCTCCTCTTATTCTCCACCAGCGCGTAACGTCCAAATACCCCTGTCTCACTGTTTGTAGATGTAGATAGCTGGTGGGCTAACTAGCTTCTAAACTTAATTTGATAAAGAACTCCGCTATATACTCAGGGTTTCATTTATGGTCGAAAGAAAGAAAGAAATTAAGATTATCAATTACAGTAAGTAAGTATGTATGTATGTACTTTTTAATCTCTTCTTTGCACGACATTAACGTCTCTAATAAATTCCCGACTTTCCTAAATCNTTTTTTTTTTTTTTTTTTTTTTTTTTTTTTTTTTTTTTTGAAGAACTAAATTAGGGGGTGTTTTTCCCGGAATAAATCCAATTCAGTAAAATATCCTCAATAAACTTTCGGCGGCATAGATCCCTTCAGAGATCAAAATTGTCTCTAGTCCCCATACAAATTTGTTTGAGAATATGGACAAACATGATTCTAGAAGTGGTATACACTGTGGATAAGATAATCTTCGTTTCTAATATTTCCTTCCGTTGTTATTGTGAGAATTCACCCTAATGAAAGGTAAAAATTTATTCCTATTCGTGAAAATGTAACAACGAAGGGAAAGGGAATAATAGTGAAGCCTTTACAGGGGTTTAATGCAGGTTAGTCAGTCCATTCCAAGTATGGAATAGTCTTTTTTCTCTAAAAAACTACCCCACTCTCTCTTATTGTATTTCTCTGCTCCAACCTCCGTTGAATAAAGACAAGACTTCCCTTACACACAATATTTGTAAATTCCCATTTTTCCTATCAAATTCCCAACTAATTCCACACCCCGTTATTTCATATTAACTCACCTAAAAAAACATTTATATACATTCCACAGGGGTATGTTAAGCACTCTGATAGGCAGGACACACAAGTAATTAGATGCCTAGTCTACCCTTGACCCCTTGTGCACTAATTGCCAATCTACATTTGTCCTGTCTAGTCCCAAATCTAAATATTGCATGTATCTGTCAACTTCCATCATTTGGCCATTTGACTGGAGTTTATTAAGGTATGAACCACAGCTCTTCAACACTCGGAAACAAAATATATCCATCTCATGAGCAATTAATAAAAGTTCGAACTCTGCGGTCACATGGTCTAAATCTATAAGAATTTGTAGATGAACTTGACTCGTCCGGGTATCAAATGCAGTACGCTTGCTGCAGCAAAAGCAAGCGTGTATCATTTAACTCAGGCCGTCCACCAATTTAAAGCACAGTGTAAGTTTATGAGATCGAGGCTTTCGTTCGGTCATCTCATGGAACAAGATGGATGACTTATTTGGTTTGGGCCTCTCTCGGTCCAATTGAGCACAGGAATTGTAGACAGTATGTCATTAAAAGGTCTCATGAAAAAAGAAGATTTCGGCACTATATCGCTCAGTCGAAACTTCCAATTAGCGACATCAACAAAAGAAAAAGGGTTGAGTTCGTTGGAGACTCACAAGTATTGGACTCTAGATCATTGGATCCCGATTCTCTAGACTGATGAGACCTATATATTTGATGCATCGTATGCAGAATCTTAGGTAACGAGGAATGAAAGTTTTGGAACTACTGGATTTAACCTTTGACTAACATCGAACTCAGCGTGAAGAGGATTCTGAGAGTGGCTGTGTCGCTTTCAAAAACGTGAGTGATATTGGATGAGTGTTTTGGGTCTCTTTCTCTAGGTCATAGAAAGGTTCATGACTATTTTGGGGTAAAAGATGGGGTACGATCTAAAAAAGATTAATTCTGTGGAAGAATTTTGCTCATTTTGACTGCTATTGAACGAGAATATCCAGAAATTATCTACATGTGAAAAGAAGCCTTATCCCACTCTGCATGTCAGACAATTTAGAAGCTTTGTATAGATGGAATAGTCAGCATATATTGGCCTACTTTTTCCCCGTATCTCAACATGATCGGGTGCGTATGTAACAGCATGAAGAAATTTCTTCAGGATAACTTTCATGAGCTAAACTGAAGAAAAAAAATTGCCACTTTCGAGGGTTCGTGAGCTATCACAAAACGCTTCGAACTCAATAGGTTCAGAAGAGGGTTCGAAACTGATGGAAAGCATACCAAACAGATGTCGACAAGTGTTGGAGATTATTGAAAGTAATTTCCAACATTGAAATTGTATAATGTCTAGGTTGTCCGGAGATTTCATGTTCATTATAGATAAGTATTTTTAACGAATTAAAATTATATCTGATATCCTTGGTCTTAAGAATGAACAAAAAGAAACACTAAATAAACCACTCGCCAGAGATTGTTTGCCATAATAATTTTGGACATTTTTTTTGGCAGACTAGTGCTATGATTGGCAAAGTGCATTTTCTTCATGTAAATTCCCTACCACTTTAATGCATAACAGAGGATCTCTTCCCTTACAACAAAACACTTCAATCCCCCTCAGGGTTAATGTTGACTCCCTATTCTATGGTTTAGAATATAATAATCCACGCATACAGATCTAAATTCGTACTGAAAATTCTACTCATTATTCAACAAATTCTAAGCGTTGGATAATAAATGGATACAAATTTAGTAAAATATCTCGTTTTCTAATAAATGATTTATTTGAAGAAAGTGAGTTTTTATTTTATTTTATATTTTTTAAAAAAATTTATCCCTGTGTAGAAAGCTGATAAGCTTGTCTTATGAGATACTATAATTAAATGGCAACACAACATCTACTCTGACCAGTAACCAGGCGGCCATAACCTATTTTGCTTAGTCTTGCAGCAACTAAATTAAATATATGGTTTATAAATATATAATTCCCGAATAATTTGTAGATTTTTTAGTCTCATACTTCGGCTAACTGAATATGTTTTAATAAGTTTCACGTATGCTGAGAGAACATGGACTCGAATTCGACGAGATGTTCCAAATTGTATTAAGTTGTTTACTTGTGTAGCACATGTGATATCCATTTCAAATTTCATAGGGTAAATTTCTTTAAAGACAGCTCATACCGACATTATAACTAATGGATACCAATCGATCAAACTCTCAAATCAAAATATTGACTAATAATATTTCAAGCTTTAGACTATCTCCAGCAAATATGTAAATCTTTCAAAAGACCATTAAAGTTTTTTACCCCAAACTACACTAGACCCCTGAAAAGGCTAGGGTAAGGGGGGTCAAGGACTATCACCTCAATTCAGATTTTCTGAGATATTGTCATCGCTTTAAATCGATTTTAACTTAGTAACTTGATCTTATTTGCCGAAATAATACGAGAATGAGATACCGGGAGAAGTGAAGTAAGTGTAAAAAGTGGTAGGAAGCAACATACAATAAAGAATTTAATTTGGATTAAGATAATTTGGAAATAATTGTTATGTAATATCCATGTATGCGCAGTATTGCACTGAAATATTGAAAATGGGGGAAGGAGATGATGATAAAATTATGAGAATTGTAAATGTATGTATTTTAGTTTTGTATGTTGTCTTGTATATACAATGGAGGAATGATCATTTCATCCAAGGATAATAGAATTTACTTTTAACGCGTGTTTCAGTCTAATTGCATAGAAAATATTGTTAAGCGAATATCTTCAATAACATTCTATGACCTTATGCACATATCGAATTCCAATTAATGCTGGCCTTGTTAAAGACAAGCGTGCATTTTGCACACTATTTGGGTAATTAGTTAAAGCGTATCTAATTTTCTAAAAAAGAATTCATGCGTTGATTATTTGGCAAAGTTTATATTAAGTAATAGTATCGGTATATCATATTTTTATAATTGTATTCTTAAAGTAAGAACAAAAGCTAAAATCGAGAGATTTTGCAAGTTATTCCCAATTCTATCTTACATTTAAGAAACCAGAGGCTTTGTGTGTTAATAGAGGGAGAGAATGAGGAGTGAGAGAGGGAGAGGGAGAGGGAGATTAAGGGGTAGAGGGAAAGGGAGAGAGGAAGAATGTTAGATAGAATCTGGATATA
>JAHYSP010008907.1:0-12331 GCA_019455505.1 Pleochaeta shiraiana | reverse complement strand
AAAAAAAAAAAAAAAAAAAAAAAAAAAACCGAAAAGACACTATAATTCCATGGATATATTCAGAACCCTTGGGGCCCTGTATGGTGTTGGTGGAGTGAGTACCCCACATCTACTTCCACGAAAGAGTTCCTATTGTCCATTAAAGCGGAGTGCAGCCTTGCTTTAGGCGCTCCACTCCTGCAAGTGTCAATGTCAATTTAGCTAAAGTTTAAACTGTTTGCTTGAAGCATGATGCTGTTCAGTACATACCATAACTTCTCCTCTTCTTAACACGTAGTTCTTTACCGATTCATTGAGTCCATCTTACTACATCTGGCTCAAATAAATGTCGAACTTCAAAAATTTCAAAACTCGAAAATTTGGAGACCTCTTTTTTTTTGTTCTTTTTACCGAGTGACAAGGCCCCTTCTAGTTATCGATAAATAAGCAAAAGAAGAAGGTCTCCAAATTTTTTCGAGTTTTGAAATATGAAATGTTGGACATTCACATGGGCCAAATTATAGTAATTCGTCACTATTATTCATCTTCATTAACATTGTTGTTTTTGAATTATTTTTTAAATAATTAATTAGATTTCATTACTTATAATTCTTACGAATTAATTAACATATTTGCTGGACTAGTTAGTCACTCATCACACTTACGATTCTCTTCGTTACTAAATTTGTACTGTAGATGTGTCTATATCAGTCAGTTACGTCGACTCCTTCCTCCATGACACCTCCTTTAACTAACACCTCGTAGTAAAAATTCAGTCAGGTATTTATCATTATTACTCTGCAACCACGGTACAAATTTAAGTTGGAACCTCATTAGGGGGTATAAGCGAGGCCAATTAAGCCTAATAGGGTATGGCTTACTACCGAATAGAGTTGAGTTTATACCCCGTTTTTATGAAAAGTTTAGGTACAAGATGCAAGGTGAATACTTTAGAAAGAGAAATTCGAGGTAGGTCTTTTTTTTTTTTAAGCCAAGCCGAATTCATACAAGTTTTACTGCGTAAAATTCTTTGCAACCATTCTACTAAAGTCCAAAATTTATAATAACTAATTGATATTTCTTATGTTAACCAATATTTACAAATTCTTCCAACGAAGGTTTTCTAAGATTTTATGTAAAAAAGGGTTATTTCAGTATTTTGGGGGATCCTGATTAGCATCTTTCACTATCTTGTGTCTGGCTGACATGGTTTCAACAAGTTTCACAAAATTTTCGGAAAACACAGAATCTCACGCCTCCACGATCGTTGCAGTCCACTGCGCAGGCTCTTATATTTGAACTGAATAATTTATTTTATTTTATCCCAAATTGCCTCTCTTCGGTTAAGGTCTGGAGAGTAAGGAGGCCAAGGTATGGAAGTGATGAACCTCTCCCTTATCTCTTCCATCGTCCTGGCTGCCAAATGAGAGGCATTATCCTGTATCACGGAAAGCCATGGCCGCATTGAAACTATCCTATTAGTCCGGGGCACTGTCTTCTCACGGTACTTTTCGAAATCAATGGTGCCATCTTCTCCCAGAACAAAAAGGGACCTCTCACTGGTCCTGCAAAACAGTGCAAGGACATCCAGTAAACCATACTCCTTATTTTTTTCACCAAGGTAGTCGATGTCGTATTCTTCACTAGTCTAAATCATACAGTAAGTTCAATAATATAACTAACAGTTATAGAGCAAAATATTCACCTATCTAGTGATCCATTCCCTTGAATTCTCACTATCCTTAACCCAGTTTTCACAGTTTCAGAAAATGGATATTTAATCTTTGACTGTCCATTTGATAGAGCTTCAGCCCATTCTCTGTGATTTCTCTTAGATTGTTCAGGTTTAAGGGGTTTCTTGTGTGCAGAGTGGCGCCGATAGCCTCTCTTTCGAAGCTCACTTCGAATGATACATTCACTAACATAGAAGTCTGAATGGGCCAGCTGCGAGCTCGAGGTATGTCATTCTCCGGTTGATCGAAGATGACTTAACTAAGTTTTCTGTATCATCGATATCAACGGAAGAAATGATTGAGAAACGACATTTTCTTTCACTGAGTGTGACTTTTTCTCGGCACAATGTGTGACTATCTTGACCCACAGTGTCTTAAGCTGATCGGGGATTTGTTTATGGTTTTTGATGGCATCGCGAAGCCCGTAAACCTATTGAAATTCAATAGTATCGATTTGTAATTTTTAGATCATAAACTCACTAAGAGAGATAAATCTCTAGATAAATACTTCCGTCGAGGTGTAGAAGATAAGATCTGAGAAGAATTCATTTATACAAAAATTTACTTCAGAGATCCAAGGTCTGCTGAAAGACACACCCGAAGAAAAATTTATTTAAAAATATATATTTTGATGAATTTAGTTTCTAGATTACGATAATTCGTATAATAAATAGCGATGAATATTACAGCAACGAAAGAAGTGGCAATTTAAATAGATGTAAAATCTACGGAATGTGAGAGAAGAATAAAATTGAGGATAGAATTGAGAAATTGAAGGCAAACTCAATTGTGCGCAGCTTAAATATATCTCTAAGCCTTATGATCCATTCTTAGAATTTTAATAAAATTTTCCAGCTTTGAACTAGCAGGGAGAGAACACTGAAGCGAGACTAACCTCGACTTCTACATGTACCCGCGCCTTGGATTTATACCGTGGTAGTAGGGTAGTGAGGTCAAGATAAAAATAATCATGAAACAAAATTAAAGGAATTCTTTTTATTTTAGGTATTCCATGTTCAGCGGTGTCCATATTTCACTTAATAAGGTTATTACATGTAGTTTTCTGTTTCTGGGCTTACATATAAATAGTGCTATGAACAGGGCTATCTAGGATAATGGAAAATACGGATAGCCATAACTCGGATAGCTGCATTCACGGATAACTTTATTTAATCCACACAAAATTGTAAACACTAACATATGGCTTAGATATCGAATAGATATGATGTATCCTTAGATTGATAATTACAATTTTTATAGTAGAACACTAGATATTAACAAGCGGTTGGCTGTTTCTGTGGAAGTGAAGGACTTGGCGGGAGAGATTTTCTGAGTAAGATACCATAACTATTCTCGATAAAGATTAACGTATCTCACAAGCAAGTTGTGCACTAAACTGGTTTAATAATTTTGTAACTGCAATTGCTCAACCACGACGTTATTAAATTAAAAAAAAAAAAACCCCCCCCCAATTGAACTATGATTCTAAAGTGTTTTTTTTTTCTATTTCTATATTCTATTTGTATGAATTATGATCGGTTTTGTTACTGCGTCCACAGCTATTTTCACCTCTTTCGTTCTGTTTCGCGCGATCCTCATTGGTACGCACTTTTTGATGTAGTTACAGCACAGAACACCCTTTTGAGACCTCTAATCTTGTGAAACTTATACGCAAAGATGTTCTCTATAGCACACACATGTTTTATTTTTAATTTTTAATTTTTAATTTTTTTTTTTGGCACTGTGACGTTGACTGAGTAGCTGGTCGGCCTCACTAAGCCTCTAATTCTGGATACCAGAACTTGGACACTATTTCTAGGGGTCAGGTAATAAATCAATAGATGATGATGGTCATGATGATGGTCATGATGATGATGATACTATTTTACGTCTATGTGGGCCAGGCCACCATCCGTTAGGAAATAGGACGTAAGAAGGATATCTNACAGGCTGAGGGAAAACCCATCAGGAAAACCTCAACCGTTCCTCCCGTACTCTTTTTCGGCTAGCAGCCGCAGTCCTCCCTCAAATAAGCCATGTAGAAATCTAACCTGCCATTTTCTAGAAATTCCAATCAGTACCCGACCATTGTACCAACAGCTTAATTTCATCGAAGTTTGGTAGGTGGAAACTTGGTGCCCTTCACTCTAAATTTCCTGGGTTACTCGTAGGTCATCTCGTCGAGGAAGATGCTAGGGGGTGGTGCTATAGAGACGAAGACGAATGACCCGCGGAAATGAACAGGGATCCTGAAGGAAAGGATTGCGACTCTTCTCGGCTATCCCAGATATGCGAACACACTGAGCGTTTACAGCTGGCACTACGTGAAGGTGAAGAGTTCGACTTCGCCGGCCAGTAAGTCAATAGGTGTGCGACTATATATTTATCAATGAAGCTCAAATCTGGAAATATCACGACATAAAATGAAAATATAAATCAGAAAAAAATGGATGAAATCATTGGAAGTGGTGCACCATCACCTACCTCACCTGTGAAATACATTTTCGTAAAATTTAAATTATTATTCAGGCAATTGAGTGTGCCATCAGGTTGTGGAAAACCCTACTTGTGAAAGTTTTGATCCCAAAGACACCAAACACTAACGTTTAATTCCACTTAATTTTTATTCCTCATTTTTGAAAACTGATTTACTCAATCACGAAAATTTAACCAACGATCCAGGTAGTAAATTTTTAGTCCTCTACGTCCATTGCCTGAACTAAAAATTTTAGGAATATTTTTGATCATCAATCCAACTCGTTTAACATCACCTAATCCTTGCACAATCAACATCCAACTTTTATTTCTCAAAGCAAAAATATGGCGGTTACTTGTAATAAAAACCAGTTATTTTTTAGCAATCTCAGATTAAAACAACGACCCAAACCTTAGCATGAGACGTGCTGCTGAGACTTATAGGGTTTCTGCTACTACTTTAAAGCGTCGTAGAGACGGCATCCCTTATAAACGTGGTAATCCGGCCCAAAATAGAGAGCTTACTGTTTCAGAGGAATCAGTTATCTTAGAGAGAACACTCGAGCTAGACGCTCAAGGAATTCCTGTCAACTAATAAGGGACCGGTATGCAAGGATGACTCATTCCGGACCATCACCTAGCCATGCCGAAGTTCCGACCAGCATGCCACATGGATAGCTACTTTCCTAGACATCATGAATTTTTACATGTTCTTATCCACCATAATTTCATTCTGTATGTTGCCGTTGTGATTGTTTAGTTTTATTCTCTATCACACACGCCCTCTATTTGTCATGCTCAATTTTGTTTGCCCCTTGCTATTTTTTTCATCCAGGCCATCAATACATCCAATTTGGGAATCATGTATGGAACGGGAATGCGAGCATCCTACACTGATCTTTGGAGTATTCAGTCTATATTCAGATTTGATAGCTGTGATGAGGATTCTATAGCATGTATATATAACCTAGATAGATCCCTCAGAAAAGGGAGAATCAATCAATTCATCTTCTCTCAAATCAAATTATCCAAGTCCCAATCTGGTGCAAAATTCCTCCCAGACTTCGAGGTGTGGAAGAAATGGCCAAAAGGTTACTTTACCACCGTGACGCGGGGCCTTTTGGAATGAACTGGGTCTCGAACTGCATTGGCCGGCACGAAGAGCTCAAAACCGCGTTTTCGCGTAAATATGAATATTATCGGCGGACATTATTCGAGGATATTGGTATTACTAATGCCTAGTATGAGCTGCTGAGTAATTTTACTGCCAATTATGGTTTCATAGATGAGGATATTTACAACTTTGACGAGACATGATTTCTGATGGGGCAGATTTTCACAACTAAAATATTTACCTCTTTAGAAAGGCGGAGACATTTAACACTGATACAGTCTGGTAATCGAGAATGAGTTTCGGCTATAATATGCGTCAATTCCCAGGGTTGGAGCATTCCATAGTTCCTTATAGTCAAAGGTAGATCACACCGTCTGATCCTTGTATCAAAACAGCAAATTTGCCACCCGAATAAATAATTGCAGTCAGTGATAAGGGTTGGACCACGAACGAAATTATCGTCTAATTGATTCAGTATTTAAAAAGTTGCACAAAAGCGCGTAAAATAGGCAAAAATCGTCTGTTAATACTGGATGGACACGAAAGCCGCCACTCGGATGATTTTGAGCAATATTGTATGAACAATGATATTTTCACGCTATATATGCCTCCCTCAATCATCTCACCTACTGTAGCCACTATATGTTGGATATTTTTCTCCATTGAAAAAAAAAAGGCTTACGGTGCGGAAATCGAGTATCTTGTTCGTGCAAATGTTACTCATATTTCTTAGGAAGACTTCTTTCCTAATTTTAGAGCCGCTTTTGACGTGACAATTAATGAATCGAATATTTGAGGGAGATTTCAAGGAGTCATAATTTTATCATTGAGCCCACAAAATGTAATTTCGAAGCTGAATGTGAGGTTAGTGGTTCCCTATTCGTCGAGATCCTCTTCTCGGGAGGCGTGAATATAGACTTTAAAGAAACCTGAGAACCTCGTTGAATCATCTTCCCAATCCGAATATGTTCAAAATAAAACTATCAGGCATCAATATAGCCTACCATCTTCGCTTTAAACGGCTATTCAACAACTTTCGAAGAGTGTGAGTCAATCATGCATGTTGATGGAGACACGCTTAAAACAACAAAAGGTTTATTGAGACTTTTTACTCTGGTGGAAATACGGAATGGTAGTACAGAAGTTAACTTCATTTCTCATAGTCGTGCTTGCAAATGCTGTTTAAGTGTGAGTGTTTATTCAATCAACATCACGTACAAATGATCTTTGGACTTTTCCTTTATTGTAAAATTATTTTTTCATATAATTGATAACAAAACTGATGATTGAATGAGAAATAAGGAGACTATTTAAGAAGAAGAGGAGGAGGAGGAGGAGGAGGAGGAGGAGGTAACTGGGCTTAATAAGATTATAAATCTGTATTCTATACCTGACTTTTACACTTCATCTTCTTAAACAGTCTCCTAATTTCTCATTTAGCCGTCAGTCCTGTTATCAATTACATCAAAGAATAATTATACAATAGTTCATGTCCCCAAATCGCCCTACTTTTGAAGCGTAATCACAACAGTTTGATCAACTACACTCATTCATATTGTCAACGTCAGAGCAAACTTACCTGCCTTAAATGGTCAGTATAATTTTTCTTCGTTGGTATAATGCGGGGTTTGTTGTCCTCCATGAGGTCAGATATTGGTCTGTTGTAAACGATGGCGATGATAAAGAGACAAGGTCGTCAACATCAATGAAAGATGAAACTGTCGAAGATTTCAGAAAAAGGCAGAAATCTCATGATGAAAGGAATGACGCTGCATATGCTGCGTTACTATCTGGAGTCTCGGAAGAGCTACAAGAACTAGTCGTTAGATGTGCCACAGAGATTGAATCTGCTCGGGTCGCCATGAAAAAAAAAAACTTAAATCCAAGTATTATCACGAGACTACCACCACAACCTTTCACCTCTTTAAAAACTTTCTTGAACTAAAGAAATATAACTATCAAGCACACAATGATTTCTCACGCAATCACGTCTCCCTATTTCTCTCCGGCTGTTCCCTCTAATTCGATTCCTCTCATTCGATACCTATCGAGTGCATCTAAGTCTGATCATCGCGCTCGTGATGGCCAAATCACAAAAACCACTTCTTCTGGCCCAGCGTGTCGCTGAAGAACTCGAGCTTGTCCAGCTCGTTGCGAAGGGTCGAGCTACTTGGGTTCAATCATTTCATGATAAGTTTTGTTCAGCCGTCGAAGAGGCTGATCCTCCCATCCAGTCCTTCGTGCGCGAGCAAATGGACGCGTTTCTCTTTGCGGTTGCTTCCGGGCACCCTATGCGACATGACAGCCAAAGAGAACCCAAGCCATCGGGCTTATTACCCAAGCCCAGCCAAAGCATACCAGCAAGAAACCCTATTCTTACAGCTAAGTAACCGCGGAGTTGGGCAGTGACCGCCGCAAGCTCTTCTGCCAATAATCCTACGGCGCCGTCTTTGTCCCGACCCAACACAAAGTCTCGCTCCCTCCTGCACGCCGCTTCCAAAAACAAGCTGCTATCACCAAGGGCCCCAAAGCTATCTTCCGCCTCTCTGAAAAAGCATCACTCCTCAGAGCAGACGCAACTGCAGTCACGTCTGCTTTCATCTACATTGTTCCCGGTCTTAAGGATGGAATTGCCTCCGTTTCTCGCTGCTCAAATAGTTTCACCGTCGCTTTCTCGTCTGATGAATCGCTGAAAATTGCGATGGACATTGTGATGGACAATGCTGACTCCATAAAAGCGTCTCTTTCAGGTTCTCTAATTCAAATTGAGGACCGCAATGGGGTACGTTGTTAAGCGTATCCCACGCACTATCTGGAATCCGGTCTCAAATCTGGTTACCACCACGCTTGATGATGTCAAGAGAATTGCCCAGGCATAGATAGGCGTCGTTCCATCTGGCGCCCAATGGTCTGTACATGATGATCGCTATGATCCTTTACATACGGTGGTTATTTTCTTCCCAAAAGAGGTGTCTACGTTTCGAATCGTCGACAGCGTCCCCTCCCGACGGTATATCCTTAACCCAAAGGTAGTCCAGTGCGATGCTTGCATTGGGTTTCAACAATCCTCTTGTTAGATACATAACTTTATTGGTTACTATTTTAAGATACATATCATATCGCCCCGCCCAATAACCCAAATTAGGTATAAATCTTGTCGACAAATCATTTAACAGAAAAATACATGGTTTCTTAATGATGGTTAAAGGTTTATCAAATATGTTGGACTCCGATTGATGGTTGTCTTAAAATAGAACTAATGCCCCCACTTTTGGAGCAGACTTTCTCACCTTCTATCTAATGAAAAGAGGACGATGAGAATAAGATATTTTTTTTAACTGACAAAACTACAACCAAACATGTTGTATGANTGATGATGATTTTTTTTTTTTTTTTTTTTTTTCTTTCTATTTTTGGTAGCTGTCATATTTGGAGCGCGAGAGAGTATTTCTTTCATGGAATAAGAGAATGTAATCATACATTGTGTCAAGTATGATAATTTCCTTAGCGCGCGGTTAGTGCAAAGTTAGCTTTGTATTAATTTATACTTGTCGGTCATTAAATCTAAATTACGCGCTCGCTAACATAAGCGCTTATCTCCTTTTCTAGTCACTAGTTATGTCACCCTTTCGTATACATTATCTTCGCGCGCGCTTATTACATTGTTATTTTAGGAGTGTTGGAAAATGATTCCAGATAGCTGAAGAATAGATGATGATAGTAGACTTTCCATTGTATATAGATAGAGATTGTGTGCGAGTTAGAGGTTCCCTTTTCACGCCACGTCTTCTTTCTCCTTGATTACACACAAATTCTCTTCCTTAGTGAAGATCACTATCTATTTAGTTAGACTCATTAATTACATCTTTCAAACTTATTTTGTAAAGTGACCCACTACATTTTTTGCAATCACTTTTCTTTATCTCCCATTTTTTTGCGCCCTGTGGAATTCTTCCTAACTCTATCCACGAGAATTTCTGATTCGGAAAAAGAAAATCATAAGAAATGTATATATAGAGAGCTCATTAAGATGATTAAAAGAATTAGGTCAATTTCTACTGATTATCAATATTTCTAAAATCATTCCTATCTGCCACAGGACAGATTCCTAGTATCCTGATACATCTCGCTGCCGCACTCAAGAGTTATGTGCTCGTTACGGTGCCCTTCGCCACCACGAGGAATGTCGCCACCTTTTTCGGTGCATTAACTGCCTGGGGCCATATTCTGCCGACGACCCTAACTGCCCTCTCCGCCCTCGCCCTTCCAAGGGCAAACTTATTCACCCTTCAGAAAAAGCGATTCCAGAACTCCGTTCACGTAACCGCAATAATCTCCGAAAACAACGTCGCGCAGGGGCTGCTGCTACTGCCACCTCTGTAACTTCCACCTCTCTCGAAAGCTCCAGCGCACTGACTCTCTCGACGGAAGCCCCCTCCTTCCCTTCTCAATTCAAGCCTTCTGCCAGCCATAACAGGTTCACACCTCTTGCTTCTGCTTCGAATGGGTCTATGGAAGTAGACCTAGACGATCAAGTCTCCAACAATACCTCCAATAGTACTTCTCATGAGAAATAGAGTCTATTTAAGGATTTAAGTAGCATACCCCCCTCTCCCCCGCCTCGCCTCCGTTTCCTCCAAGCAAACGTTGAGCATGGTGGATCTTATCATCTCATTCTTTTACAAGCTGCATTTCAGGGAAAGTATGATATGATCTTTGTCCAAGAGCCCTGAACAAAAACAATAAACCTAAAGAACGTAACCAAGTCCCATCCGACCTACGTTATCTTCATTCCTCCTAATTGTGACTGGAAAAATTCGTGCCCGCACGTCTTCACCTATGTCTGAAAGAAATTTAAACTTCGAGCTATCCAGCTGGACTGTGGTCTCTCAGTTGATATCATTGGCCTCCGTCTCTCCAGTACTCTCCATCTCTAGAGGTCATAAATGAATACCGACAACCTCAAGCTCAAATGCCTGAGTGTCTCGATATCATCTTAAGTTGGCCGGTAAAAGCCAAATACCATGATGGTGGGAGATTTTAACCTTCACCATGAACTATGGGTGCCCAACGTTTCCCGTTCGTCTGGCGTCAGCAGCTTTGTTGAATGGATTGACAACTATTTTGTGAAGTCGGCATTGCCTTACGGAGCTCCCACCTATAGCGCTGGCTACGTCCTCGACCTAGTACTTACGAACATGGAAGAACTTTCGGCCCGTGTGGATCCGGAGACACATTCAACTTCCGACCACGAGACGATATCCGGCTTCGTCCAACTCTCTTCATCTAGGCGTCATCCAACGCTGAAGCTTCCCAAATTACACGTACACGGCGAGAACGTTGAGGTATTTCGTCTAGCCCTCTCCGCTACCGCACCTCCTAGACTATCCTTTGAGGACCCAACCCCTCAGCGCCTGGACGCGGTGATTTTATCGGGCATCACCGCTCTCTCGGAAATTCTGCTAGCAGCTAATCAGCCGAGGGCCTGCTTGCGTCCCTTGCAAAGATTATTGGAATCTTGAATGCTCGGACCAACGCCGTCAGTATCTCGAAGCTCGCCATAGCGTTGATCAAGATCTCATTAGCGAGGCACACAATAATTTTTGGAAATCTGTTAGACGAGTCAAACACGAACACAAGCGCTTCAAGTTGGATAATGTGTCTTCGATCCTGGCGGCCCATAAAGCTGTTGGATGGCAGAAGTTATCTAGTCACTTTCCCCCGCTTCCCCAATTCATTTTCAAGGTGTCACGTAAAGCAGCACACCGACCGAGCGTGTAGACATATTTCTTTCAAACTAAGCTTGCTCGCGCAATTTTTCAACCGGATATACCCAGGAATACCCCTACCTGCCCACTGCGTGCGATCCCTGCACCTCTCTCCATAGACGAAGAGAAGATGAAGTGCGCCACTGTCTTCTGGAAATTTCGTCAACTACTCCGGGACATGACCAACTCTTTGTCTCAGTTTTCCGCCTGGTATCGGAAGTGGAGGATACGTGGCGCGCCTGGAATAAGGTCGATAGTATTCAGCCGGGCCGTCTCCGCGTTCGTCCTCGAGAACAGGGATGGTCTTTACCATATTTGAATTGGGCTGCTTCCTTTACTTCTTGCAGGAAGGCTCGCCTCAGAGTGGATGATTTTGTTGATGACTTATTGGATATTCTGCATGGCTTACCCCAAGGATTCCTTACTTCCCCTATATCTTTTCTCCTCTTTCTCGAGCCGTTATTCAAACTCAGATTTCCTACATTTGAATAAGTAGATGACGTAGCGATCCTTTCGGTCGCAAAAGCTCTAGTCGATACTTCTCGTTTGACCGCTAACAGGGTTGGAAGCATCACCTGTTGGTGCGATCTGAATGGACTCTCTCTGGCAGAAAACAAGACCGAAATCCTGCATCTCCATAGATCCTGTCAACTTTCTCCTCCGGTAACCATTAATGGCGTCTTAAGAAATAACAACTCTACTCTGAGATGGCTAAGCGTCTTCCTCGACATCAAGCTCTCTTTCAAACAACATGTGCAAGAATGGAGTGCTAAAACGCAACGGATTAGTGCCCATATACGACAGCTTGGAAATACCAACCGTGGTGTACCAACAAATTTTCTGCGCAATGCAGCCCTAGCTGCGGCTCTACCTATCCTTTTGTATGGTGCTGAGGTCTGGTGGCGCGGTCACACTTAGCTCCACCGAGGACGTCCAACTTCTACCCGATCTCACCACCTGGTAGACATGATCTCTCGAGCTCTAGTCACCCTGGCTTGAGCAATTCTACCGGTATACAAAATCACGCCTACTTCAGCATTCCCAAGGGAGGTGTGGGTCAAGCCTGCTCATATACTACTTGAGGAGATCCGCCTCCGCTCTGCTGTTAGACTAACCGCTGCGGACTGTTTTAATCCTTTGGTTGGATGGTCCATCGTCCCCCGCACACACACACACACACACACACACACACACCCGCCTTACCGAAAAGCTAAAGCTCGCCCCCCCACTCTCTCGACCCCAGTTTTTACCTACCTCCTAAA
>JAHYSP010008905.1:5566-20967 GCA_019455505.1 Pleochaeta shiraiana | reverse complement strand
TTGATTTCTTTTTTTTTCTTTTTTTTTTTTTCCCTTACGAGGAAAACTTTGTAGTTTACCTCCATATTAGTCCAACATGTGCAATGAATTAGTATCACTTCGCACAATTTTCACTATCGTTGTAATTGTTGGCCACGCTTCATTAGTCGGTACATGGAGGTGAGTCTCCTCCCCTTTCTGGATTTTTTTTTTTTTTTTTTGAAGTTGTGAAGCTTAATAATCATTCGGCTCTCATCGTTTTCGAATTGATTTTTTCAATTCTCAGTAAATCAATTTACGTAATTTACATATTATTGTACGGGTTAAGTTTTTAAGCCTATTTCTGAATCAATATTTTTCACTTTCACCATCTAAATTTTCTCCAGAATATTAGCAAAGCCTTAAATTTAAGATGAATTGGATAAATTTGTATCTTCGTCTGTACAGCCCGAATAATTTTCCATTAGTTCTTCCTCTAATTTTGTAAAGTCACTTTCCTCCTGAACATATCAAAGGTTGCCTCGTATATCTAGTGTTGATGATTTATCACTTTCAAATTGGTTTCTGCTATGCTCTTCACTACCAAACTGTTCTTCACCTGTAAGTAAGGCTCCTCTAAATCAGTGATATATATTTCAAGTTCTACAAGAATGGGATCCTTGTGAGCTATTACTGCTTTTAATTTTTTTCCTCCTTTTTCTCTACCACTTACGCACACTTAGACACTTTTAATGCTTTTCTCTTTCCCGAGCAAGGTATATTTTCAAGTCCCTCCGATGCGACTCTATTCCTTTCATTCTCTCATTTTCTAGCTTTCTGATCAGTTTCTCTGTAAAAAGCCCAGGAAAACTCCCAGCAATATCATTCTTTTCTGGCTACCCTTCCTCTAGTAAAGGTGTTTCTAAGCGTACCTTTGCATTTATTTACCATTGGTGGGACGTAATGTTGTTACTTCAAGGGAGGAAGAATTCTGAACTTGTGATGTTCCTCGAGAAAATCAATAAAACTCTCTGGCTACATTACATAGCACATGGCGTATAGTTGGAATCAACTTTTCAAGTTATAGACTTTTTTAAATCTGCTCGTTTTTAAAGAGTCTCAAGAATTACTAGCGGGTTGAATTTTCCTCGTCATTTCTGGTTGAAGCTTTTAAGACTTTAAGTTATGAGAGAATGGTTCACATTCATACCCAACAAGCCATATTTACAGAAGGCTTCCACAAAGATCTGACTTTAGTTAACTTGTTTTCATAGATGGCCCACCCCTAGAATTTTAGTCTCAACTGAATTCTTTGATATTGAATGAGTTTAGTCAAATAGAGCCGCACTTTTGAAGAAAAGATGAAGACTCATCATGTAGAGATAATTTTGATGGATAGAGTTGCGACTGACACAGCGCTTACATGGATATTTTAAAAGTTATTGAGAAAGCTTTATCTCTTATCTGTACGATTTACTTATGGATGAATTACTCAAATTTAGTGTCTTGTCAATAGCGGGTGATGAGAGCGATGATTATAGCAATAACAGAAGTTGCGGATAATCGAAAAGTGAGTAGACGATGGTCGATGAGGAAAACCTGTTGTTTAGGTGACCTAATCTAGCAGAAGTTTTACCCTGTACGAAAATGAGCTTGCATATGAAATTAATTTAGAAACAAAAGCTAAACAAGTCCCCTGGAAAAAATATGTTCAGTACATTAGTTTAACATGAATAACTGGTACAAATTTTTATGGGTACATCTATATGACAACTGAGCATCCATGTAGCTTGCATATGGACCCCTAGAGCCCCGCCTACATTATCTATCCTACACACAGAGTAATTTTTTGTCGATCTCAGTATAGGGTGGTAAAACTCAATGTGCTTTATTGACTTTTCAACGATGTGGGATAGTTTGGTTCACAACGTGCGTACATGTAATCCATCTTGGGTCATGTTTCACAACATCTTGTCAACTTTTCACCCTCTCGATCAAAAAGTATATGGATTGAGCCATTTAATTACATCTATATTTCGTCGTTATTTATCCTTAAGCTTCAACTACCATCATTGCCAGCATAATATAATACATCTAGAACGGAGAAAAAAAAAAAACTATGCTGTTTGTAAAACAGTGAGAAATTATCAATCCTTTCACATTTAAGTTTAACTAACGGACATCAGAATCCATTTCATTGAGGAGATGATATTGTCAAGTCGATTGTTGGGCAACTTCATAAAAAAAATATATATATTTCTGATTATTTCAATATTTTTCATGTAGTTGCAAACATGTTTTATAATTAATTTAAAACTTTGAGATTTTTGACACCAAGCGAGATTCACGAAACGATAATCAACCTCTCAAATTATGAATTGTGTCTTATTTTTCAAAGTACGGAGATAAATCTGTCCTCATAAGACTCTGTAATATCACTCATCATGAGATATACAAAGCCCCGAAAAAAAAAAATGATATACTTCATTTATATAATTGAAACTTAAAAATATTTATCCATTGCAAGTTGTTGCATCTAATTATTAAATCATGTGTCCGTTTACAGTATCCCACAAATCAACTAATGACTAATTTTTGGACGAAGATTTGCATAATATTACCTCGGAAATTATTCCACATTTTAAGTAATATCAAGATGCATAGGCAATATAATTGGGTACTCCAAAACTCAAGTCTATACATGGGCAATATTCAGACAAATACAATTTTGATCATTCTATATTTCAGCTTTGAGTAAAGATCATTAGAGGTAACAACATGTGTTCAAAATATTCACCAAGATTTTTCTCTAATGTAACAATCAGTCCATGGCCTAACTGTGACCCCGAACAAATATCTGAAGTTAGGCGATTAAGATTTTATAATTGAGCCCATAATTGAGTCTAAATTTCAAGCTCTAACGCCATAGTTGCAGCAGTTTCTACTCCATTGCTATCGAGGGCTTTAAGTACGCAATAGGTAAAGAGTCTTAGAACCTATATTTACTTTAAACATTTCGAAAAACATGTCATATGATACCTCTCCCATCCAATTTCCATATGAAAAGCTAATCCAATTTTATTAGTAAACGAAAGATAAGTAACACCGCAACGTGTAGACCAATGTCAATTCTAGTTTGTACATCATCCTCCAATGACAAGTCTCCCAAGGCCATTACTTCGGCCTACAATATCTCCTTTCTAAAGGCCTGAATTGACAGCATCGAAAGTCCCAGCGCATTTAGTTACTAGCCCCCTCTCTACACAATTATTTACCACCCCTGATAATCGATCGAGTACGCAGATAAGTATGACACGACTGATGAACTTTGAAGGCACCTAAATTAATTATAGAGAAGAAAACTCATAAATAATGTGTAAAGAATAACATGTAGAACTAGAGCCCTAGGTTAAATGATTTCATTTTGATTTTTTTAGAATCTTCAGGATTTAGTCCAGAATAAGGTGTCTATTTGTCCAGTTAGTGTGAGCACTACTAAGGTCGGTCGATACTCATGGTAACTTTTTGGTTCACTTCTAGAAAAAATTGTATCGCAAAAAAAAATCCCGAGAAAATAATTAGGTCAAGACACAGAAGTTGTGTTGAGATTTTGCACAATGTCTCCCTCTGATATTTGTAAATATCAATGTACCGAGAGGCTTTATCATTGCTCCATTATTGTACGCTTAAGTATTTAAGTAGAGGTTTGACCAATCAGCGTCGAATATAGTTTATGTAATGGATGTTAAAACCGATCTAGCCCTGGTTGGGTTTAGCTGTTTGAGCGATTTAATAGAAGCCAAATAAACTAGAAGAAACTTGTAGTTTTGAAGCATAAGCATTCTAGTAACCATGGAGTAGAAAGATATTATTGATAAAGTTTTTCCCGCGCTCACTCTATTTATTGCGCTACAAAAGGAAAGGAGATTTCTTTTTATTGTGCTTTAATTAAAAGGAACCTAGTTGGTTGAGATTTCTATGACTAGGAATTGATAACATTTTAAGTCTGATTTGGCAGATTCACAAGAGTTGAACCGACAACCACGTCAAGCAACAATTTATATTTTCCTTAGAACAAAAAAAAAAAAAAAACCTCAACCCTATGATAAGATATGCTCATCAAATTCCATCGAGTCCATTAGTCCATGTTCTCTATCCCAGAATGTATCTAACACTTATCTCCCATTGTACCGTGTTGCGTGAAACATCTCAGCTGAACGCTTACTGTATTTTTGAGTCATAAATTCGGGACGATATCGGACGAAAAATATGTAGTCCATCTCAGCTTCATCAAGAGTCCTTGACTTAACTTAGACCTGATCTGAAAAAAACTTGACAACAAACCCTTTCTTGACTCCAATTTTTAATCCAAGTGCGACGAATGCAATAAGTCGGTAGGGCATGAGTCGATCACAGTAATAACGCCGAATCCTAGCGACTAACTCTGCCATCTTTTCTTCTAAAATTTTTGGCTTCCTGCTAATTTATTTTTTCTAGATCTGGAGGTCGACTCCTGACATGGTATATTTGTCTTTTGTACTACTAAGACATCTCAATTACTTTTGAGACTGGAATTCAAGCAGATAAAAGTGATTTTATTATGGCCCTCTCATACTTAGTAGTCTCATGATTCGGGCTCTCAAATAAGAGATACTTTAGTTTAAGTTTCCACTAAGTGGTGAGAAAAGAGGTTCCTGGTACATAAAATTATCCTCACGGAACTACGAATTGATGTACCTCCTGTCTATCCACTGTAATAAAATAATAAACTGCGATAACGACGACCAGGTAGAAATATCGTAGAATTATATTGAGATTGCTTTTTGACCGAGTAGGTAAAAAAAGCGGAGCAATAAAATGAAACATAATCAAAAATGGATTACGCTCGTTCTAAGCCTAATTATACCTAATAATTGGTAGTATCTCAACCTGTTGCCTGAGAAATCTCCGTGGAAGCCCTAAAGCCTTCCAAATGGGCACGTCTTCCCTTAAGTACCTCCCTTGAGTCATATAGAGGCCATTTCTCAGCACCAGAGCCTTCACATGATTCATAGACTTTTACAGATACAAACCTCTGGGAATACTTCAATTTGACGTTGACAGGCCTGCCACCCCCTCCAAAATTGTCTAGCTCTGTTTTTTGCTCACAAGGAGAAAATCGACGTCATACTCATCCAAAAGCCTAATATCTTCATAGAGAAAGCCTGTCTTATCACATAACGGCATCCTTTGTTTCACTGCTTCTCTTCAAAAAAATTAGTGGGTCCTTAGACCCAGGGTCTTAGTATATTCTCAAAAAGGATCCGACTTTTCGTCCAGATAAATTTGTCCAGTAGTGCCCAAAGATCCCGACACTCGAGACATTCTGTTTTTTTTAATAAAGCTCTCTTACTCGAGCCCCAAACAAATAGTGAGTATTTACAACGCCCCGTGTAGCTCTACGAATTAGTAAGCGACGGCCAGAGTTAATATTAAACTCTCTCACTCGGTATATCATACCTTTTATTTCATCGCCGGGGATTTCAATATCTACCACCACAGATGAAAGACTGCGCTCCTTCAGAGCTCTACGCTCAGTGAATCTTGTAAAATGGTTTATGAGCGCCCATTCCAGCTGAATTATGAAGCAGAGGTGCTCACACACAATCGTCGTAATATTCTTCATCTTGCCTATACCTCAGGACCCATGGTGCTTAAAGAGACTCAGCTACAGGATGATTACTTGGATTCATCTTCTGTTTACTTTCTGCTACCAATCCTACTACCATTGAATACTGCATGGGTCAAAACGGATGCTAGGCTCAGGCCGAATACCTTACAACAAGATATATTTATCAGATTACTCAAACAAATTATTGACAGACTTCTCGCCACCCCTCCAAGTCTTTGTACGAAGTTATAGTACAAAGAGAAAATAAAAAATAAGGACGTGGTCGGTAACTTGTGATAATCCACGAGCCGAGTCACGCTAACAAAGTACAAAAAAGATATCATGACCTAGTCATATCACATTGCAGTGTGCAATAAGCGAGGTCCGAATCTTGATGGACAAATTCTCGTAAAGTTAAGGTACTTAACCTGTCAAAAAGAGCTCTTCGCATGGTAGTCAATTACACAAAACATCTGACTCATTTGGTCACACCCCTCAAAGAGACCCATGAGTCTAAAGATAATCCAAATCATTCATAAATAAATACGCTGCGTATTAAGTAGACGCCACAAATGAGTCTGCCAACGCGGCTGCAACCGCCACAATTACGCACCCTTGATCACTGCGAGGCTCGCTACAGCATGGATTATATACCGCAACGACCAGAGTTAACGAAGTCCAATCACTCTACGGTGAAATTGTCGAATTTCATCACTCATCTTACGATAACTCTAAATTCGAAGGCTTTGTGCCACACATGCGGAACGCCCTTCCGCAGTCACTAAGCACCTCGAAGCGCACATATGTGACCTAACGCGCCTCCCTCGCCTCTACAAGCCAGGTCAAAAGCTCATGTTAATTTTCCTCATCGCCTTTACACCAGTCATCCATGAGTCGACTAGCGTTAAGATTCCCAAGGTGCCTTATGTGAGATTGAGGCTCTGTATCTAGATACAGATTGGAGAACACTAGTGAATGAAATAGCTGAATAGTTCTGGGGAATCTGATAAAACAAATCGGTCAGATGAAAGTAGCTAGAGAATTCGATGGAAAAAATAGACATGAAGTAACCAATGGGCTCGATAAACTAATTATGTCTTGAACGATAGAAGACTAAGCGTGAGGAGCTCCTTTCCTCAGACTCCGACTTATATTCAAATCTCAATATCTATTCTCGTTGACCTATATGAAAATACGGAGAATCATACAATTCGAAATTTAGTAGAATCTAGCATTTCTAACACAAGGCATCAGCTTCAAAGGCCCAAATTCCAACCAAGGATGTTACTTTCATCGTCGCTGATCCCTCATCGATTTTTCATAGACAGATAGATACAAATACTAAGATGTCGTCTCTATTTATAATTATACCCACTCAGCTCCGAGACTTACCATTCTTCCTGGCCTTGGAGCTTTTCTTGGAGATGTGGTCAAACATCTTGTCAAATATCAATCCACAAAGATGCGTTTTGCTCTTCAATCTCTCTTCCATTACTCCCTGTGAAGGGAAGAGACGAACAGGTTGAAGCACGCAGGCAAAATCGTATATTACTCCCTACCTTTTCTATGGAAAACCAATACTTCGGGGAAACAGTACTTTAAATAGACTTCCGTACCCCTATTCTTTCTTAATTACATTCATCCACTGTCACAAACAACCGGGCTGATTCCTGATCTAGCAAATCACACTGGGCATAGCCCATAACTATCCCTGATAATTTTCGGAGAGTAGGGTTCTTCTATGCATCATTTTTTTTTTTGAAACTGATTCCCAAATTAAAAGATCAACAGACTGGAAATTATTTAGATAATTAAATATTCCTCGAAATACTACTGTATTCAACTATCATGGCATAATTATTCAATGCTCTGTCTGCCAAATCTCATACAAGCCAGCTCTGGAAGAAGGTTTTAGAATTACCAGAAAACGTGTGGTCGAAATCGCCTTTAGCATAGCTGAGCTACCTACTTTTTCATCTGGGTGGATACTTGAATCACTTCTAGAATCTAAAACCCCACCCCGCGTTCTAAACCTATTCATCTATTGTGCTTCACTGCGCACAGTCCAATAACTGAACGAAGTAATTTAGCGAAAACTATGCTTCCGATGTCAAAATTCATGATCCTGCACCCGACAGTCCTGGTGTTTATTGTTCAGCTCTCGAGAATGGACCTACTATTTCCCCCCATCCCTCGTAGTATTACGAGTAATCTCAACTATACTGGAAAATGTCCATGAAAAATAGAAACCATACAAGATGTAAAACTCTAAGGATCCTTCAAATTAACCCTAGATGGCCAGCCTCTCCTCACGATGTTGTTCTATTCTCTAATCACGAAGACGTAACTGGCATTATATTGGTATAATAACTTATCATTTTCTGCGAACGCGAACGCCGAATCACCAAATAGCACCCGGATTTCCATATTTTTTCCTTTTACGGCAACTGAAAAGTAAAACATAAGGTACTACTGACCTATCTATTAAAAGGGATTGGATTCATGGCTTCGTAAGCATGTCCTATCCCCCCATATAATCCAGCTGACAGTAAAATTTCTTTCCTGTCTACAAAATTCCTAGAAACAACTACTACAATGATTCTTAAACATACCATACCCCGGTGGCTTCAAGAAGCCATAACGCTTCAGTAAATGTTATTTTCTCTCCCGACGTTCCCCTTAATTCTACGTTAATGTTTGAGGACTGCAACTTCCATCATCCTAAATAGCAGATAATCGTTTAGTAGAGCATCTGTCTTGCTGATTCGCTGGTAACCTAGCTCGACGAGCGATCACTTCACATTATCTTAGAAGTCAAAGTATACACACACAACCGTGGTAACGTTCTCGACCTTGCTTTCTTGTCTGAGATATTGGCTTTAGCCGGTGCCTAGACAGTCAAGTTCTATCGACTAGATGTTATCCCTGACCACAGCCCGATGCTGACCTTTCTAACTCTGAGCCAGACACCGAGTAATACGTCACCAAAACTCGGACTGGACAACCTCCAAGAAGACCTCTTTCTTGAATCCCTCGGCCGGAACCTGTTAAAGCTTCCTTCGATACCCACTGAACTGTCTGGTAAAGATCTTGATGACAACAACTATGCCATGATAGAGACCCTACAACTTTTACATCAAGGATTGGTCAAAGTATCTGACAGGAAAATAATTGTCTTGCTCGAACCAATAGTGCATAGCGGCTGTAATTTAATACAGAGCAATACCAAGAGACTCAACAGATATAGAGAGACTTAGTGCGACGAAAAAAAATACTACTACATACCCTCAGAAGGGCCAAATATCGATATTTCCAAGACAGACATGATTCCGCCAATACAGGCCAGGAAATCTTCAACATTTTTAAGTGGCATAAAATTACGTTTAACATCTCCTATCTACCCCTACGTGATTCTCCAAACTCCACAGAACCACTCGCAAAATTATGGACAGCGAAATGGGAACCTATTGTCAAATATCAGCTGCGAAGCCACTCTATTGCTAGAGATACACAATTGGATTCGCCAATGGCTCTACATGTCAACATTTCTTTGTTTGAACTTACAGTTTTTGATCTGAGGAATGCAGTCTTCAAGACCGGAAACACTACCCCTGATGACTATGAGATCCCACCCAAGTTTCTTGAACTGTGCTAGCACTTAATAGAATACTATGTACTCATCGTGCTCCAAAATCTTTTGGAAGTAGTACATCACTTGTATTTTCAAACATCATTCCTCGTCATTATAAACAAGCCGAACAACCCGTATCGATAATCTCACTGGGCCTACCGTCGTACTGCACTCACTGTCCTCAGAAAAATTATGGAAGACTGATTACACGTCGAATATCTTGAATTACTGTCAAGCAGAAAGAACTCGCAACAACAATTTGGGGCTCTGCCATTGCGATCTATAGCTGATTTAACGACTAGATTCATACATTATCCATATTGGGCTCTGGATAACAAGCTGATAGCATCCCTTCTGATCTTGAATATCAAGGGTGCCTTCGACATGATTCTGCATGGCAAATTAATACGTCGGCTGCACGGATAAGGCTGGTCGTAAATTTTGATGAGATGGATTTCCTCCTTAACAAAGAGACTAATCCTGATCCGATTTAACAGAATAATCGGACTTATACAAAGTTTAGAGGACTCTTACTAGGATCCCCGATTTCTTCAATTCAGTTTTTGCTCTGTATTTCTTCACTTTTCCACATGGATTCTCACAAGAGGTTTTGACATCAGGAAGATAAAGCTCTTTTGGCAGTGTCAAATTCATCAACAGGAAGTTGTGCTATCTTTCCACGCGAACTGAAAGAATATATGGCCTTTTGGTCAGTGTTATGGAGCGGTTAGTAAAATGGACGTTGCACATTAACAATGCTACAGACGGCTTTATTATATTTTTCTATGGACTTCTACACAAGGAGATTAGCTACCTTAAATAATCCTTAACCTGAAGGGAGTGATCTAGTTTGTTATCAGTGATCTCCTACTTCTAGGTGTCCTTTTTTTCCAGCCCCTTCATCTAATTACCCAACTGAACATCGTAGTCTTCTATGAGGTATCACGTGATATGGGATTATTTCGCAAGGCTGGGCCTGAAAGATAGCCCAGTCGTCCAGTATCGGGCATAGGCCGTATTAGTTAGTCGGAATAAGTGGTTAATTGACAACGAAGAAGAATCAATATTTTGAATAATAGATCAGAATAATGAAAATTGATAGTGTAAGTTTATAACTAGAATATTGTTTTTCTATTAGAAAAATTTACTCTGCTCCATCCTTTACCTGCCATTCTATGTTCATACATAAAAACAATATGCTCCAAAAATAGCTAATATTCTTGACCTCTTCAGCAGATATCAATATAATGTTTAGGGATGTGTAACTTGTATGATGAATTAAAATTGTTCATGACATTGTTTTAATGTCCCTTACTGTTTGATCTCCCATAACTGATTTACACTACTCTGCATTAATTATCCAACGGCAAGGGTCCTTATAATTTCGGGTAGCCAAATCAAGGGGTTGATTTATTTCCTATAATTTCTCTTACTCAGCCACAAATACTCATAGAAAGAATTACTAGACTCGGGTACATCACAAGGCACATCTTCAATCCAGGTATAACAGAATCTATCTATTTCTCCCGATGATAGAAATAATGATCATGCATGAAACCCCGTCCGTGGCAGCTCGAGAATTCCATGTTACGGAGAAGTCTGAAATGTTTTTCATACGGTGACTGGGCATTTTGACAGAAAACTTTGCTTAAAGAAGCACTCGGAAAGGCAGTGCAATAAAACCATAAAAGTCTGCAACTCACTATCCTGCATATAAAAAACATCGTGAGGTGTCCCCCAACAACCCTACATAGACTATCTATAGAATGCTTCTTCCCAGTAGTCTACTATGTCACCGGAACTTGGTGGTGACCAGGAAAGAAAAGGGCGGGACTAGAGCGACTAGTATCCAACTGATTCGATGCGATACTTCACCGTTTAGAAAAAGTTATCCTGGCTGCCTGTACGGTCATTCTTCCAGCCTATCGCACTACACCAATAGTAGCCCTGCACAGAGAGTCGAGATTGTTAACCCCAACAAGCTGCACTGGATGGCCCTGCGCTCCCCTGTACGGTACCTATCTAATCTGTGTATCTTTCGAATACCTCGAGGTGGCTTTGAGGCTACTTTCAAGCAATACTGGCTCATCCAAAAAATTCCTTGAAAAATTCCGGGAAACGTCTACTGTTCAAATTTGTTAGCATCTTTCCTATACAATCCGAGAAGTGGTAGATGTATACGGTAGGTTCCGAGATATGCTAACATCACTGGCATCGAATACTTGGACAGGGTGACCAAAGAAGCTGGATCGGCAGCATGACTCATTGAACTCGCTCATTGTGCAAGTTTTTGACACCGGGTTAACTCAAGTGCAACAAACGCAATTACTAGACTGTGGTCGATAGTAGCTCCCCAGTCGTATTGAGATTCCGAGACTCACGAGATAACTAAGATCATAGATGAGATATTGCTTTGCAAACCAATACACAGTCATATTATAGCCTCTTGTACTGGAAATGATGACTTTTGTTACCATTTCTTACTTGCACAACTTAATTCCAGGCTAATTTATCGTTGTGAAGAGTAGAAGATACCTGTCCAATTTTTTTACCGAAGGATGGCTCAAAGAGTCACTCGATGACTTCCGGATCCATCGAGTACTACTATTTGATTCTAACAGGCATCCTAGAAGGTGCGAAAACCCCGATGGAATGTTGGAAGAAGATGTGCTCTCGTGAAGACATCTATCTCTACATTGCAGGTGCTAACTAACTGAACGTGAGAAAAATAAAGTAGAGGAAATGAGAGGAAATGGATTTGGGCAGAAATTTAGATCTGGTTTCAGCTAACATTTTTATTCTGACATTTGGCAGCCATGTAAATGCACAGGAGTTTTCTGCCACATTTTGAAAAGTAATAACACCAGGTCTAGCACCTCAGCGACCTATGTTCCTACTTTGGAATCCAGCACTATAGTTGACTCGCGGTAATTAACTTGGGCTTTCCACATATTCACATATCCATTTATTAGATAAAATAAGACAACTTAAAATATTGGCCTAGTAAGAAATACTGATCTTTTTAACTTACACCGATATTTGAATCCTATTCGATATAGTATTCTTCAAAATTATTCCTCTCAGAAATACTAAACACACTATTTATCAATAAATGGCCAACAATAGTCTTACAGTTGTCAAGATTGTGGAGGAGGCATAGCAGTTGATTTTGAGATTACTAGCGCCCATGGTATCACTCTCAGATATTATTCAGGTCTAAATGGCTTATTAATTGAGCTGAATTTATTTGAGGCTGGATCACCAAAATAAGATCCTTCCACTTATCAACTTTTTTGAAAACAATTGCTAGTATAGTATAGACAGTACCAAAAATATTTAAAGATTATGATTGAGTCAGGCCGTAGATTGTAATACCGAAGCAGCATAGATGATGATTTCAATGATATTTTCATGTATATTGTATATTCCAAAGATTTTGGTTTTTTATTTTTTTTATTTTTTTTTATTTTTTTTTTTTTCAAGAAAATAATGGAGGCTTGAGAATTAGAATTACTATTTTGACTTTTGGTAGTATTTGGAATTACTACAAATTTCACTTAGAACAGGTCTTTCCTCACTCATAACCTCATAAATATTTAAAAATTGTGTAAATATTAATCAAAAATTATTGACATCAGATTAAAAGATTTAATCGGATGACCATTAAATTACAAAGTTTAATCGTATTACAATGAGAATCAAAGTCATATAAATGCTGAGCATATCTCAAACTTTCCGCATCAAAAAAATGCTTGCCACCAAAGATGTGATCTTTAAGAAATATTATTTCATTACATCTAAGGCTACCGTGGTCAGAACCAGTTATTCTGGATAATTTTCAACTGATTGAATATCTTAAGGAATTCATGTCATATCTCTCCTTTTTAAACTAAATGGAATAGAGTAATAAATGAAGGAGGACATTGAGGGGTTATTTAATGAAAAGAAGCTATATATTTGATTGATGATTAAGATTTTACGATTTGTTCCTGGTACAGCTTGATGGCTAAACAGGTAGTTTTTAAAAGTGGTACAACATGCATCGCCTCATGTATCACTTGTTATTTCTTCTCTTAAGACAAAATATCTTAGAATGCGGCCATAGAGCCAGCCACAGCCAAGCGGTCAGCTGCTTCGTTACCTGGGTTATTACTATGACCACGAACCCAGGTCAGCTCAGTCGTTACACCAGCGACGCCCCGGCGGTCCATCAGAGTGCGAACAGCCTTGATGAGGTCTTGGTTTAGAACAGGCGAGCCACTTGAGTTCCTCCATTTGTTTTTAAGCCAAGCCTTGTACCATTTTGTTAAACAGTTGATTGAGTAAGTACTATCAGTAAAAATCTGAATATTTTTATTTTCAGGGCAAATCTGTAGAGCCCGCAAGACTGCGGTAAGCTCGGCACGTTGATTGGTTTGGGGCTCACCCTGAAGAGGCTCAGAAACGTTTCTAGTATATGAGAATGAGTGGGATAGTTGATCTGAATAGAGAATCTCTCATACCTGGGATCGTTCGTGCCGAAAAACACGCCCACCCCAGCACGAGCGCCTATTTTGCCATTTCCTCTGGAGCTACCATCTGTATAAGCCGTAACGATATTATAATCTAAACCAAAATTTTTAGATATGCCAGCCTCCGAAATCCGACATCTCTTGACCGTCGGCGGCTCCTCTTCATCTTCGTCTTCATCTTCCTCTTCGTCATCTTCAAACTCATCGCCCTCATTGTCTCCCTCTTCGTGGTTTTCGTCCTCATTGTCCTCATCTTGCTCTATGGTATATTTTTTATCGCTATCAACGTCCTTATGTTCTCTCGCCACATCATCCCCCAGCTCCTTTCCCTTTGTCTTCACAAAGTACTCAGCCTCGGCTCGTGTGAGGAATTTCTTATATTTTGGTCTTTTGACATCTTTAATTTGCAAACTGGCTTCCGTCCAATCGGTATAAACCCCAGGACGATGTCCTACCGCCACGCCATAGAATTTCTCAGCTTGTGTAGAGTCCGCCTGATTCTTGACCAATTTTCCTGCAACAAAATCCTGTGCATCTTTGTAGGTCGCGAAGGCTTTATCTATAGATAAAATAATAAATTAGCTTGTTACCTCTGACATTCGGGCAAGGAACTCTTCATGTTATCTCAGCCTGATTTTAGTTTTAAAGGTTTAACCACTACCACTCAAGTGATTGGTGAAAAATTCAATTATCAGTGGAACCTACAGCGAGCGCCTTTAAATCTATCAATCTGCTCATGACATTCTTTCCAAGTCCCATAGACTCCAGGTCTTAAGCCAACTCTTACAGCATAAAATTTGGTTGTTCGTGTCTCATCATTCCGCCGGCGTTTCTTCAATCCGGTAGAATTAACACTCATGGACATGATGCACTGAAAAACTGTTAGAAAATTAACTAAGTGCCATCCCAACACAATATAATTCAAGAAATACAGTGAATGTTTTGAAGTTAGAAGAATGAGAAGCTTAAGTCTGAAGAGTGGCAATTATGGGAGCCGGAATTCGGAATTCGTCCTGATTAGCACAATTTTGATGAAAGCCCGGGTTAAGAGAATATCTAGTTAAAAATAGGTAAAGCAATATAGTGAGCTAGCTATCCATGCGCCCGATTTTGTTAAATATCGAGAAGACGTTGATATGGTTTATGTAAATTATCTTTGTCATACAGATAATCGAAAAAAATAGATAAACATGCAGAATACTGGAGACAGATCCTTCAGCCTGCGAGGCTATTTCATACTCAAAAATTTCAAATCTGATTGAATTGATTGTTTGGATGTAATATCGAAAGTAAAAGTTCTGAGTGAGAGATGATTATTGGATGTTGCACACTAACTAAATCGGCCTCTTAATAATGGAGACTCTGTAGGAATAAATCATCTACCCAGTCCTTAGTGCAACTCTTTCAATTATTTTTCTCACTCAAGCACAATGAATCACTGGGGCTGGTATCATGAAGGTAGATCGTGCAGCACTTGAACAACTGTAAAACATCAAATTTCATTCACGCTAAAGACCTGTGGCAGTATTGGTTCAAGTCTTTACGGGGGGGTTATTGCGGTGATGAATCGTTTTCCGGTTTTATGAATGAGAATCTTGCCAGCTGATCGACTGAGTATTAAGGCACAAGCTCTTCACAAACTATCTATGTT
>JAHYSP010008901.1:3635-14437 GCA_019455505.1 Pleochaeta shiraiana | reverse complement strand
TCTACATTATTATTCTAACTTTGAAAAATGTCTGATTTATAGAGAAATGACTTAAATTGAATATTAATGTAAACTTATTGATTTTCAGTGAGTAGTTGTGGAGTTATTGTTAATTCTATCAAACATAAAGGAAACATTCGGCATTTTCAGTAGCTACTGTAAGTTAATGCCGAGCGTAAATTTTGCATAAATTGAGGAGAGCTTGGGTGAGCGAGTAGCTCTGCATCTCAGAATTTTAGGGTACAACGACGTTTTGGCCAGTGCAAAAACACATTTAAAAATTTGAAGAAGTGGTCTGGAGTATCAGACCTAAGACTTTATCTCGTGTTCTTTGCTGGAATTGTTTTTTGGTCACCATACACTTTTAGCCAGACAAGGATTAACAGATTCCATCCATATAGTTGTTGGAAAATAATTTCAGGACTTTCAGTCCTGAAATGCACAAGCCAATTAACTAGTCCAGACTTTTCTTCCTAAGGCACACCTAACACATTGAAACTCGTCCGCGACTACCTCAACTCATCAAATACCAGTCAATAAATTATCATCCTGAATACCCATTATTACAACAATTTATCTGTGAAATAAGTCTTAAATTCAAAGCCATGCCTAAATGTTAGTTCTAGGGCTCTTCCAAAACTTACAAAGCTAACCAAATTTAGTCTTCTGTACAAACCACCATGTTACCACTCATTCTATCTCTATTACCGGTCCAGCTAATATGTTCAAGGCGATTATTGCGATGTTTATCTTACCCACGACTCTATGTCTGTTAGGAAAGCTCACAACAGTGGTCGAAATCACTTACGCAATGTTGTAGATTATTACCAACGTATATTTCACTTAATTACTTTTGCCTGAATTTTGAGCTAACCTGGAAGATAGAAATCGGACACGAAAAAGCGCAATCAGTAATTGACTCAATTACCAACTCCTACGCTGCGGAAGGCCAGTCTGCTTCAAACCCTATGTTTGGTCAAAATGCCGGTGTACATCCACCCCCTCCCTTCGGACTTCCAGGAGGTTCGTTTTATGTCTATCTATTGCCTTAAAATTAAGTCTGACTGTCGCAGGACTACCGCCACCACCATTCGGTATACCTGGAATCGGAGTTCCAGGTATGCCAATACCTCCCCCGGGCGCAATACCGCCCCCCGGTGGCCGTGGTATGCCATTACCCCCTCTCCCAGGTATGCCATTTCCACCACCAGGTGGCTTACCTCCAAACTTCCAGTTTCCTCCTCCAAATGGACTTCCTCCAATGCCACCTGGTGGATTTCCTGGTGGAGTGCCTCCTCCAAATTTCCCACCTGTGCCCTTACCAGCTCAACAATCAGCGCAAAATGGACCTAGTGTAGAGAGACGTTAAAACCATTGTGTCTATATGAAGTTAATGCTATTAATCAATAATAACTCTTTGTTGTAACGCTACCCAATTAATTACAAATTTAATTTGAAAGGTCAGTTTCTAAACAAATTCTTGATCGATTATTGTTCTTAACCCCTTGCCTCAAATCTTGGAGGTATCCTTTTTATTTCCGAGAAACCCTGCTCGTCAATTTAGCGCCAAAATATAGTGAAGAACTAGTGCACCAAATAGCTTAGTACTCGAGTAATTTCTGGACGCGACCATATTCTTGCCGCCCAAAAATAGTTTCCAGCCACCCCACTAAAAAGTGACAGACGTACAGTATCTTGGGTTAACATTACTCAACAACATGCTGGTGCAGCTTTTTTCGGTGTTTATTTCGGCTCAACTGTTCAAGTGGGGCTTGTAATTCAGAAACTTCGTTAAAAAGCAGCTTTTTCAATATTGCTCTAACGCTCATTTAGGTCAATTTTCAGGCGTGTTTTTCTACTTGTGTATTAGCTATATCTAGCTGATATCTAAATCGATGGATTTTAGTATGTCTCCAAGTCACCCACATTTGCCATGTCGATACTCTCAAGTTTCCGAAAAATAGCAATACAGAGCAAATAGATTTTTCTGATCCGTACTGTTGGAAATGGCTTGGGGAAGGCTTTTGGGGTCAAATCTGATTGAAGATATTTCTTACGTAGGGCAAAGAAATTTATTCTTAACACATTTATGTACAAAATTTGATCAGGGAATCAACATCACTTGACAACTCTCAGTTGTTCGTATGCATTACAAATGGCTCTGTCCGACTCCCAAATTTTAAGGTCTCTCAGATTCTTGTAATGTATCATCTTCGCCACTTCCAGTCAACAATTGCATATTTTATACAAAGTTTACCAAAATTAATCTTCAAATGACTCCTATAACAAGTCGTGGAAAGCGGCCTCTAATGTCACAATTAGTTGCTCCAGATCCATCTCACACGCAACTACTGCAGGAGAAAGCAAATATGGTGTTATTCTTCATTTCAACTCTATCAGTTAATGCGCTAACAGCCACCTTCATACAAACTCACTGTAGAGAATCTGAAACAAGCAGCTTTTCTTCTGGCCTACCATCTATAATTCCCACTGCAATACTCACAGCTGCAGCTTACTGTAGTGTTGCAGACAAAGTAGCAACCTTGGTCGCTTGAAAAAACACAGCTTACACGGCAGTAAAATTTCAATATCAAGCTCTCGCACAAGTGAAAAGAATTATTATTAATTAGCTGATGATTATGGGAAACGATTATTCGAAAATATCGAATACCTCACCGCCATACTTTCTCCCAGTAGCGACCTAATAGCCTTTTTATGTTAAATATTTCAAGAACCTTCATCAAGCCCCTAATGACTACAAAATATTAACATGAGTACATACGCAGATATTGCATGGAAAAGGGTAACTGCGCTTAACTAGTCAAATCATGGGGATCATTCTCGGCCAAATCATGCCTTAATTGACCCAAAAGTCATGATTCGTTCAGACGAAAATAGCCCTATATGTCAAACCACCTGTTCACCTCGATAAAAAAAAGTAATTGAGGCATTGATATCTCACACTGTGTCGAGGACGCTCACGCCATTCTCTCAGGGGTCGTAGCTGTTGCCTGGGATGACAGTAAGTAACACATAGCATTCTACAAATCAAGGATTTATCGAAAGTAAATTTATTGGACTATGATGTAAAAAAACAAGAATCCTGGGTGTGTTTCTAGTGCGAACAGTTCCAAATCTGTTGAATTTATACTTAAAGACGTTCTTTAAGTTCATAATTACGATTTGGCAGAGGAAACAGTGTACCACTTGCTCCCGACCTGTTTCTGCGCACTGGAAATCAGAACCCCAGTACTCAGAAGTCGAAGGTAAGACTGTTCTATGATTCTGATCAACTAGTTAACTACATTGTCCAAAATGAATTCGATTTTTTGTCGTGTCTAAGACAGCCCATAAACTTTCATTTTAAGTGCCATTAACGTATAGTGACAACTGCTTCAGCTTCCACTACAGTAGAAATTGTTCTCCAACAGCTTGATATGTGTGAGCAGCCTTCAAAATCTCACTCATGCCCTTCAAGATGTACCAACTGCCATAAACTACAAAAATCAAACTAAACAGAGTATCCTACAAGACTAATAAGAATTCATTAAATATTCATCAAATTAAAATTACGTCAATTTCGCGCCGTTCTAAGAGCTTGGGGGCCTCCTGGATCCAAACGCATGTATTACACCAAAGACAAACAAGAACACCTACCTAACTACGGAGATTCGACTATATAATGTGTAGATAGCCTTTGATGAGGACGAAGTTCACCCCTAACGGCCTTCGATAATTCCAAGCAAGCGTAGATCCTGGAGGATCGGCACATAATATTGCACCTAGTCTAGCCCATGAATCAGAAGGTGATTTCGTTGCTATTCAAGAAAATTTGTTCAAAAACGAGCTCAATTGCCTATCAACCAAATATTACACTAAATTTTTTATATTTGTCCCAAGATCAGAAGATGGATCTCATCCTAGGGTCGTGAGTTATTTTCGAAGGATTCCAAGCCTTAGCGCAACTCAGATTATTATCGGGCGATCTAGAGACTCTCACTCACTCCACCTTCAGTTTAAAACTCAATAAAAGCCGGACATCTGGAATCCTGATAAGGCTTACGTGTATTTACAAGACACAGGTCAGGTTATGGTGATTGTTCTACAATCAACTCTTCCCTCTGAGCTTCTAAGACTCGGTTATTTCAGTTTTAAACATGCATCATGGGACCTCTCAACGACTTGTTGACCAAACGCTAATGTTTTTTTAGAAGAATTGGCGCAAACACATGATTTAAAAGATTTTCAAATTGCTAAAATAAATATCGACGATTTTTTCCTCATCTATGTGTATCCGAGAAGTGTAAGCTGTCGATGGATGTAACAAAGTGAATCTTTTCAAATCGAATTTTTTGGATTGACAGTTAGAAGTATAGGATATACCGCCAGTGTTTCCCCCTTTTACTATTTGGATTGACCTGGTATTACAGATAATGAAATATGTAAAGCAGTATGTGTATCTCACCTCTTTTCACCAGAGAAAGATCAAGTGCTAGCAAAGATATTTCGTGCAGGTTAAATGGCCATTAAAGATAGGGTTTGTGCCTTCTTCCGACAGTATTTAAATTCAGGTACACATACCATAGTATTCTAACATAACTCTTGTAGACATTATTTTAATGGAATCTAGCGTGATCATGTTTTGCATGAAACTTTAGCTACCTGTCAATCTCAAACATTATCGGTGTCAGAATCTCTACCTTGAAAGTCGAGAGGGTTTTTAATGGCGAAATGTTTCAACATGCCATAACGTTGTCGAATGACTGATGTGACAAGATTCGTTAGCGAAGTGCCGGTGCTAGCCAGCAAAGGCTACAGTAAGCAAGCGGCTTGCCAGCCGTTAAACTCGGACGATAAAAATTTAATGAGATCTCACTACTACCCTTATCACTGATATCAATTTAGCCTATGGGGATAAATAAGTAGCCGCTACAGCAGACTTTGGTTTAAGGGGTGCATTTGACGAAGCCCCTCGCAACCGACTTGTCTTATGTCTTCAAATCCAGGGCAGCCTTGAAATATTAGTCACTGGGTAGATTCGTTCATATCAAATCGATTGTGCTGGTTGGTAACCCGAAGTTTAACTGCATAAGCTCGATCCCCTATCTTTCGCTACCACTTTATTTAAAGCATTCATTTTTAAAATCGCGGTTATTATGACTAAAGCATTAAAATTCTATAAATTAACATGAAATTCGAGTAAATATGAGTTGATAATATGATAAAAGATTCGCTACTGACAATATTACTTTGTTAAGACGGTTATATGTCTCCTTAAGCTTCCGCTTGCTCAACAGCGACTACAACATCGTCTACCCCAGCAAACCCTTGACTTTAATCAAATTAAATTCTTTTTCTTGAGCTATTATTCTTGTCTGCTTCATCAAGTAAACATTCCAGACTTTTATTTTTTGATTCTAAGGCTGCAACTGGGGTATTGGCTTGCTGAAGTGCCTTACCGCACTTCCGAAGAAGAGCTCGGTTTTTTTGGAGATATTTTCGGATTTCTGAACAGTTTGCTGTGCTTTATACAGAATCCAAAGAATTTTGGGGGGTTTTCAGACCCGATTCTCATTCATCCTGTATTTGCTGTACCTTAGTTGGGATTCGTGGTTGCTGTAAAACCTTAGGTGGTTGTAGTACCTTCTCAAGGTTAAATAGAACAAGTCCAGTGGCTTTCAAACCAGCTCTTATTATCTACTCCAATAATCCTTCCTCCCTAGCTTCATGATAGAACTTGATGAAACTTCCCTTTTTTACTGCTGCTGCATCATCCAAGGCGGAAAGAGCCGAGATCTGTCCTCGATACTTAAACTTTAGATTCGAGAAAGGTACGAAATCTAAAGGCTGAAGGATGTGAGAGGAGTGAGCTGCTAGATAAAGGAGATGAATTTTTTGTTTTTTGCACAGCTACATGAATTCAAGATCGGTATGGCTACCGTGGCCATCAAGGACTAGGAGTTTGACTTGATCATTTAAATAAGCCGTATGAATAAAAACGGTCTTCAGACACTCATTGCCAATTGCTTTCGATGTCCATCCATTCTTAGAAGTGGTGTAAAACTAATTGGGTAAGGACTCGCTGGGAAACCAAGTAGATTGAAGGTGCTTTCCCTTGAGAATAACCAAGCATCTCAATTTTAGTCCATCGGCTGATACAGCTTCAATTATCGATACCCATTCTCGGGTTTCAGGGCTCTTTACACATGATTTTTTTTCTTGCTAGAGCTGGCTAGGACTTGGGAATTATTACACACCCCTAGTGCGATTCCAGTTTCATCCATATTCTAGATGACGGAGTGCTTGATATTAAATTCTCTACAGATTTGATTAAATTTATCAAAAAAGGAGTTTATATCCTCGGACTTTGATGAGTTTGATCTACAAGCTTCAAGCTTTCTTCCAATTATAAAATTTACCCGAGGATTGCGTCGGAGGAAGCTGGTTATCCATTCCTTTCCTAGTGGCTCATGGTCTTCATTTGCTCTGAGAATTTCGTAAACCATTTCACGTGTTTTAGTATGGCTGGGTGGACTTCCTCTAGCGTCATCATCAAGAATTCAATCAGCTAAAAATTTCTCCTGATCTAAACTCTATCTCTGGCGATGTTGTTGTGCTACCGCCTGACTCCTCGATCCATTCAAACGAGACCTTAAAGTGCTTCGAGGCACAATGTATGCCATAGCTGCGGCCTTCTGGCTAGTAAAAACACCATGTATGTAATCTTGGATATCAGATTGGATAGATGTTTCAGAGGATTTAATTTTGGAAGAAGTTGGGGTGTTATGGGCTGAGCCCGCTTTAGTGATGCTGGTCCGTTCCGGCCCTAGCTCGTGGTTTAGTTTGCAGCATTGGTCTAGTGATTCTTAGTCACAAATTATTCGAATTGCAGATCACTAACTAATATATAAGAAAAAATGTAATTGTATAAATATTATTATGTAAATATAATTATATAAATATAAATGTAACAATAATTCTAAGAAAAGGATTATAATAATATATTTGTTCTAGAAGATAGTTAGACTTCATCGGCTGCTACTCTTTTCCAAGACAGTGTATAAAATGCTCGTTGGTTTTTAATGAGGGCAGCATTGATGAAAGTAATTTAAAATGCACTGCAGTATTTAGACAATATTTAGAAATGTTTAAGTTAAAGTGTCTAGATCTCATGTTTCTCTGTCATAGCTGTTGTTTTCATAAGATTGTCTTTGTAATTATATTTATGGAAAACCTATTTCTGGTACTTAGCAATGGTAACTACATGAAGAATGTTGTAAGGGAATCTGGAGATAAATAGCTGGGAGATTCTCATATCAAAGATATACGAAAAATATGATATTATTCTCTTTCACATCACTCTCATACCAAAAATTCTTTATAGCTCCCAATATCAATATATTACTCTGTTACACTATAATCGTACTTTTTGTCCATCAAACACTTTCTACCTTTTTTACATAATAACACTAGGGTGTGGAATAGCAAGTGATATCGAATTTCAAAATCACTCGGGAAATTGCACTAGGAAAGGTAGAGAGCTAGAGATCACCAAGAGTAGATAAACTTGTATATGTACTAACTATCGTACGACCGTAGTTAGACATAGAAAAATATAATATTTGAGTGGAATAGCTACGTGTGACGTCCGTTAGACTCTCGTCCCTTAACATGGGGAGAGGTAATCACGATATAAAAAATGGATGTTGTAAATGAAGGGGTGGCGAAAGATAGAGGGTCGAACTCAATGTGATTGTAAGCACAGACCTAATTCAAATCTTCTGGGGAGGACTAAGTGTTTGGACAGTGTATTGATCTTCAAGTGAGGCTAGTTCCATTCTGGGATATTCAAAACAAAAAAATCGCCGTGGGTCGTAACATAATTTTGTTTTATTAACCCAGTATGAGAGTAAGTAACTTAATATAGCTCAATGTAGCTCAGCCTTGTAACTAGTGTAAAGTGATGAGACTAATTGCCATCACTTTTTGGAATGGCTAAACGCTGTATAGTAGACGACGACACAGATTCAGGGGCCAGGGTTAGGAATATTCTGTAGAGCTAAAGCTACAGTTAAGTTTCTTTTAGAAATTTTGTTAGGTAGTTAATAACTTGGTAGTGTTTAGGACAGTAAATAGCCATAAGAGTCCCCTAAGCTATGCTTAAATGGATTAGATAGAAAAAAATAACCAATGTACTCCGCCATCGAACCCGTTCAAAATCTGTTCGCATTATAAAGTCATGTTACAAATATTTAATTTATTCACCATCGGACGATGAGTCTATATCTGATTCATTCAGAAGACTACACTATGTCTTTCTTACACGTTCTTGCGTTATGCCTAGTCTCCCGACATGTACTAAACCGACGCTGAGTTGGAGGAGCTCTTTCCAGAGCATCACTGCGTAACCTTTTTGTAGAATTAATCAACAGCCCCGTGTCAGCAGCCACTTGATCTACAACCTCATCATACTCCAAGATCCCTCAATGCTGAAGACGCTTTCTTTTGCGCCCTTTCCGGCTACTTATCTGGGCTAATTGCTCCTCAAATTCGTAATTCCGGGCGGTAGGAAACATGTTCTGATTTAGCATCAATTCAGCACCTATCATGAGCTGGGAAAGGCCTGCCTGAGCTGTTTCTGATGATCTAGTGAGGGAATCACCTGTATGCTGTTATTGTGAGCCTAATTCGTGTGTATTACTTGGTATCTCAGGTTGTAGAGGTTGAGGTGGAGTAAGGGGCCAAATTTCTAACCGATCTAGCACTACTTTCGCGTTGATAGAGACCAACCCAGAAGCCTCAAAGGCCTTACGATAGTTTACCTCTATGAACACGTCGAAAAACGCGTTTTTAAACGCCGGTAGAAAGGTATCTTTGTGGATATGGAATACGCACTCACGTGACAGGTCCCGGGCGCGTTGGAAGTATTTACACTTAAATGGCGAGAAGCAGACCACATCAAGTAGTTGGAGGATATGTGAAGAGTGTGATGGTATACAGTGGGTAAGGATCTTATGTTCGAGGAAGTAATCCTTAAATCCTTAGTTGAGATGGCTCTCATGGTCATCTAAAATGAGTAGCCGGTATACCCCCACCTTACGCGTCTTTGTATGCACGTCAAAGTGCTTTAACCACTCAAGCCCCGATATGTTGTTTTCCCAGCCGTTCTGTGATACCGAGAGCGTCCAGTCATGCAATATAATGGCTTTCTCGTACTACGCAGAGATATGGACACGCCCTTTGTAGATAATTAAGGGCTGGGTTAAAGACCCATTGGCACAGATGCTCTGAATGACCGTAAACCACTCACGATTATCTGACTGAATGAGCTCAGGTTGAGTACGTCTTTCTGAGCCTGTAACAAGCTTCAATGACTCAATAGCCTCCATCTGGAAGCCAGTCTCATCAAAGTTATGTATGTCATCATCATGGACACTACACTTCGCTATGGTCTCTTTCACCAGCTTGAACTACGCAATAAGTTGTTAAAAATTGGTGTCAAAACAGCAATATCCGGAAACGGAAATTTCTGTTTTTTGTAGGGTTATAATTATTGTCAATAATGCAAGATATTTCATGGCAATCTTTGCATCTCTCAGCCATAATCTTTGATGTGGCCAACCTCTTTAAGGAGGATCAACATTGACACAATATTGATATTCCTACTAGCGTGTTTTCTACAATAAGTTTATTATTTAAAATTATATGCTCATCAATATTCATTGATATTTACACTCATCTATCCTAGTTAGAAATTAGTAGATATAACACTCTGTATATGACCTGAGAGTAATCAACAACTCCTAGCACTCTTCATATTACAGACTCTTACTGTTCCAATCTTCTTCCAAGTGATTCAAATCATCCAGCTTAACATTCACACGCTTTTATCCCACAATATAATTTTAACAGAAGTATCTTTGGGCCCTCCTGGAGACCTCTCTATTTATCTTTTGCCCGATCAAACGCCATCTTAAGTTCCTCTGAGCGCGTTGCGAATCTTGCAGCCTAGTTTTTACTAACTGGCGCTTCACCATGCACACCGAGTAGTTTATCTGCCATATCTGCCACGTCGCACATTCAAAGCGCAAGTCCTCGTGAGTCAAGGTTGAGGATCTATTGGATAATCGTCTGCTCTTCGGTGTTTATAAGCTGCTGTAGTGTATTCTTGTGTCAGCCTTGTGGTGTGCAAGCATCACGTGTTATCAGTTATACTACTACTGTTTTTGGTGTTTGAATACAGACTTGTTAGCTTAGCGCTGGCACGACGCTTAATTATTTTTAAAATAAATAAAGGGAAATGTTAAATGGCCCCCCCAAAAAAGATATTCGGTCCCCTCCTTCGGCAAAATTATATTGCGGCCACATTTTCAAATGATATTACCACCCCATCATAATTTACTGGCACTTTTCATAATTCCATCCATTCATTACCCAGGAAGAAAGATAGATTTTAAAACCCATAAAAACATATCGAGTTGGCGCAACTCGTTTATTAGATTTTTCATAATAGTATTCTATGTATGTATATGAGATCTTAAAAATATTACTTCTTTCACAGACACATATGCACTAGCGTTCAAAAATTCTACATGTTTCTACCACATTGGATAAATCTTATTGTAACTTAACAAAACCTGCACGAAAATTAGTAATTCTAAAGTCTTTGCAGTTCCAAGTCATATTTCGAGCAGCATTACAACGTTTTCCATAAAAATAACGATGAATTGCATAATTTGCTGGGGTGTTTTCATGAGGTGACCGTGTAGAATTTTTGAACGCGTAATTCTAATACCTAGTAT
>JAHYSP010008888.1:3450-13481 GCA_019455505.1 Pleochaeta shiraiana | reverse complement strand
ATTATTTTCTTTTTTTTTTTTAAAAAAAAAAAAAAAAAACATGATTAAATATACTGAATTTGCATCCGAACTAGAATTCGGATTCTTCTTGGAAGAACATTCCAAATGTAATAATCGTTCCATATATTAAAGTACCACCAACAATTGACATGACTGCGGCGTACCATCGAATAATATCAGAATGTGCGAGTAAGATAGGAAGGGCTAAATGTAAGATTAGCAATGAGATCCGTAAAATAGAGAAAAACAAAGAAAAAAAGATGCCCTAGAATCTCCTCTATAGAAGTTCAAGCAAAATAAACCTACCAACACCCATCAATACCAAAAACCCAGTGCAGAACCTCCCAAAGTCCAATATTAAGTTTCCACTGCCTTCACTGACAAAATCATCAGGATTGGAGCATCGTCCACAGATCCAGTTAGGTAAAGGGGCAATAACATAGGTAGCAACAACAAGGAGTGGCAGGTACTGGTGGAAAAGGGCACATGAGAGTATTACGAGGAGAAAACCAATTGCAAGAACCTGTATTATAACGTTAGAAATGATCAGACGATAAATTGAAAATGGTTTTATTGATAAATACCTACAAATGATAATGATATTATGGTCTTAAGGCCTGCGGTCATTGTTACAAACGATGATTAAATGATCCCTCCCTCTAACATTGACGGCGCGATGAAATTTTTTTTTGTATTTGGTCTGGTCTCTTGAAATATTTAAAAATTAAATGCTTTGTCAATAGTGATGAAATTCGTTAGCGTATTTTTTTTGGATTTATTCTAGGACAACTCGCTTTGATAGGGACGACAGCAATATTGATGGCATTATTGTTTATGGTGGAACGCAGGATCTAAAGCTACAAATCTTACCCATGCTATAATCACAACCCCCTTGTTAACTTTTCATACCCTGACGAAACCTCACTTCTCTACTAGGCTTTTTACCAAGCTTTTTTAAGTCCTATAATTGGAATATCGCATTTGAAATTTTCTTCTTGAGTTAAGTGAAGCTATAATGTTCCGAAATAATTATGACAATGACTCGGTCACTTTGTAAGTTTTGGGCTGAAACAAACAGATAGAGCTAACACTAAAATACAGTTCACCGCAGGGTCGGATTTTCCAAGTTGAGTATGCGAGCGAAGCTGTTAAGCAAGGGAGCGTGGTGGTTGGACTTGTAAGCAAGACACATGCTGTACTTGTCGCATTAAAGGTATCTATCAAGTAACGTAAATTTTATCATCAAATCTCGATTATTCACTGAAGGATTATCTCCTAGCGTAACGCAGAAGAACTATCATCATATCAAAAGAAGATTATCGCCATTGACGAACATCTTGGACTTGCACTTGCAGGCCTTGCTTCAGATGCCCGGGTTCTCTCAAACTTTATGAAGCAACAGTCATTATCTTCACGTCTAACATATGGTCGTGCTATTCCTCTCCAGCGTTTGGTTTCTTCAATTGGGGATCGCGCTCAAGAAAATACCCAACACTACGGCAAACGACCATATGGAGTTGGCCTCTTAGTGGCTGGTGTTGATGAAACTGGTCCACATTTATTTGAATTTCAACCCAGTGGAATGACACAAGAAATGGTGGCCTGTGCTATTGGTGCCAGGAGTCAAATGGCAAGGACGTATTTGGAACGCCACGTGGACACATTTTCAGAATGTGGGAGAGAAGATTTGATTAAACATGGACTCAAAGCACTTAAAGAGAGTTTGGCACAAGACAAAGAATTGGCAGTCGAAAACACAAGTATTGGCGTCGTAGGTTTAGGGAGTGATATCAAAGGCTCAAATATTCAAGGTTTTCATTTATATGACGGAATAGAAGTTAAACAATGGGTTGATATGGTTTCTGATGGGAATGAAAATGTCGAGCCTGTAGAAAGCATGGATATTGATTCTTAGATGATCAACCAGTTGACGAGAGCTATTCTTTACGCAACGGCACACTAAGTACGGTACCATTTAACTATTTGATGAAAATCTTATGATGAATGATTACGAGGTAATAATAACATAGTGGAAGCTTCATAAATAATCCAACACAAAAACCTTAGTTCCCTCAGTACAATAAATTCCGTCCATGAGCCATGATCTGGCAGATGAATTTATTTGTTACCAAGTGAGTTTAGATCTTCCCTCTTCGCATTTGTAGTTTCTCAAGGCCTCGATGCATTCATTGGCAGTTTTAGCCTCTCTGATAATGGCCTTTGTGTTGTCCTTAACAAACCCAGCTCCTACAGCATCTTTTATCCAGTTCAAAAGACCATTCCAATAACCATTAACATTGAAAACAACAACACCTCTATCATGAATCCCAAGTTGGTTCCAAGTCGCGATTTCCATCAGCTCTTCAAAAGTACCATAGCCGCCAGGAAGTGCAATAAACCCTGATCCATGTCCACCAGATAAAACTTCGTTCACCATCAGCTGCTTTCGTTCATGCATGCTGTTTACAATAGTAGTTCTCCCATAAATCTTACTACTTGGAACTGAAGGTAAGATGATACCTGAATCTGTATGCCTTTCACGTTGAATTAGGGGTCTGGGAATGATTCCGTGCACAAATTCAGGTCCAGAAAGTGAAACGAGTGCTTTCGCAACCTCGCCCATTAAGCCCCTTGTTCCACCACCATACACCAAAGTTATGTTATTTTCGTGAAATTTCTGAGCTAAGGCATGGGCAGCGTCCTATTGATTGTTAGAAATGCCGATTTAAAAATACTAATCAGACCTTGTGTGCAGAACTCTTGCCAATGGCGGAGCCACAGAAAACACATATCACTCGTCTTGGGTTCTGCTGAGTATAAGGGCCAGCTAATAGTGAATTTTCCATGATTATTGAAAGAACCTCAGTTGAATCTTTATTCTTAACATAATGGCGTCAGCACCTTTTTAATAGTAAATTCTGCTTATCTTCTGCCCATTCGCCAGGGCTACGATATTCTAGCCAAAATAAATTTCACGAATTTCATGGTTGTCCAATAATGTTGATGCATAGCCCTAAGTCGAAGGGCCGGCCGGGGGTCTGGCCGGTCACTATTACAGCAAATGCTCTAATTTATGTATGATCATCCACCTACCTAATAGGAGTTACACCTAGGGTTTCAACAAAAAAAATTTGAATCCTAACCGAGAAATATTTCCCGTTGGAAGTGAAAACAATCGAAAGAAAAGTATTGATTCGTCATCTTACTGAAGATCGAAAGACTCTGGAACAAAAAATGTATATTAAAGGCCCTGTAAGTAACTACATTAACGCGGTCTTGATGATTTGACTTAATATTTTTAGGAAAACATAACTTAAAGTACCCTTGTTTGTCATCTACACATAATACCTTTAACCTGAATTAATTATTAATCTAAGATTCAACTACGAATGTTTATTTGAGAATAAAAAAGAGATTAAACCATATAACATCTTTAGTTACAACAACAATCAATATTCCAAAATAATAAACATGCAAATTCAATTTAAGGGTGGGAGAGTCAAATAGAAGATTGATACAAGAGTCGAGCATGGTAAATGAAATAATTGTGGGGCTAATATTATGAATAAGAACTGACCATGACCAAAAAGGGACGGCGTCTGATTTGTCATATTAGCCGAAAGAGACTCTTAAAGTTCGTACTCCCATACAAGGATCTGAATTGGGAAAGTCAAATAGAGATTATTAGGGTCTTACAAAGCCTTTTTTTAGCCGAGTATTACTAAATCGACTTTCACAATTCAGATCCTTGTATGGGAGTATTCCGAGCCCTAGAAATGAGTTCTATTTCCCAGGTCATTATCTAAACCTTAAAGGCCAGGTAGGGCTCAGGATATGAGATAAATATGGACCACCTCGGCTCAGGCCACGCACGAATGAACAACTTACCATGACTGAAGAAGCGACAACTGATACGTCCTAAGACAGTTAAATAGACTACATAGTACCAAGGTACAGTTTCCTGTAGGAAACGTTTTTTTTTTCAGTGCAGTAGTGTGGCAGGGATATTTGCTGCAAATTCTTAAGAGATACTCTACCTTCCCCTAAGATTTGTAATTTGTTTGTGCTGCAACTCATCAAATGAAGTGACAAATCCTAGGGTAAGGGAAAGTACAACCGTACAGGAACAAGTTAAGCACTCTGCTATCAAATGGTGAGGAATGACCAAAAGTGCCAGACTTATTAAGCGAGAGAGAGTAAAAATAGATAAGGTGACCTATTGCGTTTGTTAAAAGATCGACTTAAAAACTCCTTGACCTGCAAGGTCAGTAATATTTGCATCAAATAACCCTATCCCACTAATGCAATGAACAGATCTTCTTCATGCAGGAAACTAACACAGGGCAAAATAATATGCTAAAATTAAGAAAAATTAAGAAAAATTAAGAAAAAAAAAAAAATTAACAGGAAAAAAGCAGTGCATAGTTGTTAAACTAGACATAATCTGCAGCATAATACTTCTTCCATTCGATACAAATTGCTTTTTATAACTATAATTAGATTGTTAGTGAAAATTCTAAGTTTGCACGAAATTTTGGGAAAGACTACTTGTACATGTTGTGCACGCACTGTTGTGTTAAGTTGTGAAGCTTGATCGGGCCAGTTTCACTCGAGGATTGTGGTCGCTCCACCTATATTGAACCAATTTCTCACCCTGTCGAATTATAATCTGCTTTAATTAGGAGATTCATTGGTAGACCGTTCAGCAATCTGTCATACTGGGATATTGAAAACAAAAGTATGTTTTGAGTACTCCTGTACTCCCATACAAGGAACTGAATTGTGAAAGCCAATTTTCGAATACTAGGCTTAAAGGCTTCATAAAACCCTGGTAATATCTATTTGTATTTCACAATTCAGTTCCTTGTATGAGAGGATGTCTTTATATTTCCCATCCTCATTTTAGGTACTAGCAGGATCTAATTTAGTTCATGGCAGGGGATGATCCAAGAAAATATACGCATTAAATGGCACAGATCATTTTCACTGAATTATGGGGGTATCACTCTACCCGTTATCGGCAGTATGCACAGGTCCGAAAGGGTAAAATTTTACCCCCTCCACCCTGTACATCCCTTCAGGGATCAAGTTAGTCCCATACAAATTTGTATGAGACTAGGGACAGACTTGATTTCTGAAAGGGCTTACAGCCAGTGAATGGCTAAGTTTTACCACCGCCGAGCTGCTGCTAGTGGCCTTAATAATTGTCGAACTTTAAATTTCAAACCCTAAAATTAAGAGTCCATTTTATACTTTTTACATCGAATGGCCCCTCAAGTTATCAATACAAAAAGTGAAAAAGGTCTCCAAATTTTAGAGTTTGAAATTCGAAGTTCGACAATTATAAGGGCCACTAGTAGTATACATCATTTTTATTCACAACACTATTTTTGCGACTTCAAATCGTTTTCCTCATGCGCCTGACTTGGTAAAGCTCGATAATTCGAAATTTTACTGCAAGAAATTTCAACATTCAACCAAAATGCCTGATTACTGATGAATAGCTTGAATATTTTCAGGGATATGTTCGTAAGGGGAAACACTAAATATCCAGGCTTTTCGACCCTGACTTAGGAGATTTTGACAGTCGATTATAACCAAATTCAACCTAGCTTTGCAGTATTTGTTGCATAATATGCCAGACTATACTATAGAGGGTAATGCAAAAAGATGCGTCCCTAGTCATTTTATAGGTTGATCCTATCTAAATGTAGTAGTTCCGTAGGTCAATCTTTGCTTGGCTCAGCCTAATCTGGAACAGCGTAACCGAATAAGGGAGCGATGCTCTTCACTAACTTTTAGCGAACCTCTAATCTGCGGTGAAAATTTCGAATTAAAAATCTTTGGTCCGTCTTATTATGGGTCTAAAAACTATGATTAAGGGCTTCTGTTTCTATCACCTAATGTCTGGTAGATCCTCCTCCAGCTGCGATGACCTCTTCACACCTCCTGTGCATACCGCGGAGAATATTCAGAAGCTTTGATGGTTGTGTGCACTCATACCAAGCTTTCTCCACACGTCTACGGACATAGTATACTTAACCTGACTCCTAGTAGCTTCCGTCCTTTCGATGATTTCTTTTCGACTATGACCATATCGGTAGAGTGTAAGAATCTATCAAAAATTAGTTTACACCAACTTGCGAATTCTCAGACTTACTTCGATTTTTCTATCCCGCGATAAATTAGGTGCCCGTACGCGGGTAATTCTTGTGGACGAATTTACTTGCGACATTCCAAGAAACTTTAGCTTGAAGACGCTTATGGAGTTGGTGATGATGATGAAGATAATGATGTTGAGAATGAGAACTGAGGAGAAAGATGGAACGAGGTAGAGATTTCGGAATTGTGCAGCTGACGAAGCAAATTAACCGAGAATATTATGTAAAGCACTGGGATTGGCCCCTAAAGTAGCTGGGATATACCCCGAAAGACCTATATAACAGGGTCGAATTTTATGGCCTGATACACTGTACTTTTTGACAATTTGAAGACTTATCATAATGACACTAGGGAAACATTATGGTTGACCCTCTGTATTTGTACAGTGGTACGGCCACAATATTCCCCACAGTCATTTCAATCCTACAGGGACTGCTCATATCATTATTCACCTGAATTCACTAAATTTTACTAGCACTAGCATCTTTAAAAATAATTACTCAGGCAGTAATCTGGCCAAGACCCCATTCCTTATGATAGCAATTACAATTCCGCTTTATAAGTAATTCAATTTCATATATGCAAAAACACATATTCCAGCGCTCTATAACTTCACAATCAATTATTAATCAAGTGTCAATTATTTATTACCCTGAAATCAATAAGATAAAAGTCAAACAAGATATATCATACCTACTCATGAAAAAAAATCTATTTTATTCTAACATTCCTGAAAGATGAATCCAATACCAGCTGCACATCCACGTTCAAGCAATCTTTTCCTAGACCAAAAACTTCAGTTATGTTGAAACTGTAATTCATGATAAATTAAAAATATCCCCGGATGTATAGGTATAAACACTTCACGATGCCGGTCAAAGTCGAAAATATATTGCAGAGTACCTTGGGATTACAAAAGAACAAGTCAAGCATACCATCATACAGGTAATTTCTCCCATGGATAGAATATAGGCCGCCCAAAAAAGTTCTATCGTGAAAAGATTGGTGAAATTGAACAGTTTGTATGCCCGTCTCGGGCAACTCGAGAGATGTTTCTTGAAGTTGCAGCTCACTTTCCTGACTGGGATGTCGGTGGATGTGATGTAAGAAGTGATCTTAAGAAGAGGGGCTATTCACGCCGACTACTTAGGAAAAAGATTCCGTTCTCTGAGGAAAACAAATTCTTTCTAAGTCTAGGGCTGAAGCCCACGATCTTTGGACTATATCGGATTGGATGTTGGTTCTTTGGAGCGATGAAACATATAAATGATAGCAGGGTAAAGTCTGTACACATCACTGGAAAGGTTAGCGTTATCAATTTTTTGAAAAAATCATCTGTTCTATCTTGAATCTAATGTAGATGAAAAATGCGAAGAGAAATGCGTTATAGACAATTATCATAAGAATAATATCTGGGTGTTTTGGTTTAGTTTTGCAGGGTCTCAAAAAAGCACCTTGTGTGTTCTGGGAGAAAAACTCGGACAATATAACAGCCGAGTGGTCTCGTGAGCATATATTTCCTCATTTTGTACAGTAGATGAGAGCGAAAGAAGCCAATACAGGGAACCTCCTCGGACTAATGCATGACAATCCTCCGATTGATAAAGCGACTGTCTCAGTTGACTAACTTGGGTCGCATGGGGTTGAACCAATATTTTGGGCACCATATTTCCAGATTTAAACCCAATAGAGTCAGTCTGGAGCATGAAGGGCTTGATTCAAAACCACTATTCTGAGTTTAAACGAGGCCGTCTGCGAACAAAAGTTGAGGTACGACAAAGCACAACAGGCTTGGGACTCCATACCGTCCGACCAGCTCTATGTGCTCATTGCAAGAATACCAGAGAGTTGCTAGGCAGTGATTAATCCGGATGGAGGACAAACCAAATATTAGAAACCCCATTTGTGTTAGTAGCAATTCGAAGATAAATCAAAGGGTCGGATGGTGTAATGGTATGCCATCCGGGCTAGCCTTCTAAGTAGAGACTGGGTAGCTTTGACACCTTCCCCACTTGAGACGGAAGACCATTGGTTCGAATCCAGTAGAGCCTACCTTAGGGAGTGAAATGTATACGTTGATGGAGGTACACTTGAACAACCGTAGATTTTTTGAGAAATTTTCCTTAGGTGGATGGATATTCACGAAAGAGACATGAGAGGTAACTCCATTTCTTGCAGTGGTATTCGCAAATGCTGTTTGAGTGTGAATGTCTCATTAATCTAAATCACGTACTCATGATCACTTGTCCTTGATAATCTTAGAACTCCAGAAAGACGATTAAGTAACAAAAAAAAAAAAAAAGTAAAAAAGAAGATAAATCTAAAATAGTTATATAAAATTGATTTATCAGGCCTAACTTCAGTTTGAATAAGGGGAACATTTTTTTTAATGTGTGACAAGTCCCTATTTTGCAGAAATTATGGACAGATCATGCCTAAATTACGCTTAGCGTTAATGAGTGACAAATTTTAAATATACTGATTTAGGTGCATCTTAGACGGTCTTGCATCAGTTTTTGCAATTTTAGTGCGAGTAAGCCATGTTAAATAGACTGGGGGGAAACATTACGGCTGTACCTCTGTACATGTGCAGTATAATTTGGGTAAGTTTTCTCGCTCAGTATTTTGGGCAAGGCTCAGCAAAAGTTAAACGAGGAAATGCATCAGCTTCATTGGATGGATTCTCTCCACTCTTTAAGCTATATCGTATTTGGAGATGATCTACACGAAATTTATTGAAAATTTGTGCGGCGATTTTAAGCGCTCATAGTTTTTTTTTTTTTTCGTCGAGTTAGATAGTATTAAAGGTTTTAAATCCAATTCAGTCAGGTTTTTGAATAACAATTATTTTTGAATTTAAATCTATTGACTATTATTTAACAACTTTTAAGAATCCAATTACAAATTTAGTATTAAATATAATCCTCATCCATATTAATAACCGTCCTACATCTAACTGATATGATCCTAATGAGTTCTATGAGCTAGCTGTTTGGAGTTTGCAGAATCCCATGCTTCCATTACAATCACACGGGTCGGATGGTATTGTGGAATACCGTCCGGGCCGTTCTCCCAAGTAGAGTCTGGGTAGCCTGGGTACCTACCCCACTTGAGACAGGAGATGGTTGGTTCGAATACAACAGACCCTTCCATAATCTCGCGGTGGATATGTACAGGATGATGGAGGTATGTCAGGTTAATCCAGGGTTTGTAATTTCCTTGGATGGGTATTCACGAATGAGGGGAGACTGTTGGTGAAGAAAAAGCGAACATACTTCATAGTGGCATCTACTAATAGAAACTGAGGCATAAGTCTACCTACTGTCAAGTTGAATCATTTCATGTATATATAAACACTGCTAATGTGTCATAGCCTTGAGGCTGCATACAGATTAAATTGATTTTTTTTCAAAAAAAAATTATAATCACACGAAGTTCGTCTCCTGACCGCTGCTTTCCATAACCTAAACCCGGACAGTTAAGCTTTAAGTAATATTTCTTAATGTTCTAGACAGATTATATCGGATTCAAGTCCGGACAGGAAGCAGGCCATTTAAAGGGTGTTATATAACTTCGCTTAAACTCTTCCATCGTGTTATCTGCTGAATATAACGGAGCATTGTACTGCATCACCAAGAACCATGGTCTCAGGTGGACCATAACATCTATCAGAGGGAGTTTTCTCTCGGTATATCATTTTGAAGGAACCATATTTGGACTGGAATTGTTTCGTTAACTTAAATTAACAATTCTTATTTCAATATTTAAATTCACAATTTTAACATATGTGTAGAATATTTTGAATGTGATACAGAATCATGAAAATAGTAAATATTAATGTTGTCTACAGGGTCGGATGGTGTAGTGGC
>JAHYSP010008882.1:0-20397 GCA_019455505.1 Pleochaeta shiraiana | reverse complement strand
TTTTTTTTTTTTTTTTTTTTTTTTTTTTTTTTTTTTTTTTTTTAATTGATCCTAGCCTTAAAACAATACTTGGGATCAAATATTCCGGGTAGGCTATGAGTGCTTGTCTTTCTAAATGGGACTCGCATGTAACACCTCGGCCGTTAGGATATTATTGAGAAAAACTCTCGTCTACCAAATACAGTTATAACATTCACAACAAAGAACTGTTGACCATTTACCGTGCATCAAAAATTTGGTGGGCTGAACTCAAGTGTATTCATAACTTAGTTGATATTCATTATTTCGGTTGATTTCATGAGTGACATCTTCTATCCATTACATGTCCTTTTTGCCTCCATGGATAGGGATATTATCCATCATGAATTATATAGCACGATTCATAGATTCTAAGCAAGTTATAATCGAGCAATATGAAGTAAGAGTTTGGAGAATAGCTTTCTCGCTGTGATCGAGAGTCACGAGCCAGGACGGAGGATTTATAGAGTTAAGTACCCCTGAATGAGGTCCAAATATTTATTCTGAAGCCCTTTGCTTTCATATACTGCTGAAATATTTCCTTATCCTCCATCTGATAGAGAATAGGGAAGTGAAGTTAGCGAAGTTTTATAGATACTCGTTCAAATGTACATTCATCTGACCTAATAACTTTGGCCCAGTCATCTCAATCCTAGATCTCTTAATGCGAAGACGATTTACATCATTTGGTAGTTAGGGCATCAATAAGGGGAATTACTTGATAAACCAGTTAGTTATACTCCCCTCTTAGAACAGTCAATAGAAACTATCTTGTTTCCATGTAATGTCAGTCTTAGTATTTAGTTCTTTGTCTTTGCATGTTGTACAGCAACTCAAAACTTCATCTTCTCTTAAATTACAGGACTAATGAGGCGGTCAGTGCGATGAGATTGAAAGACTTTTTCGTACTCTTAATTCAACAAAGCAATACAAACATTATGCAGTTTCGAATGGGGCGGAATCCCATTAGTGTATTATGAATATTTCACATAAAATCGGTAGGCTCAGTATCTAGCACTACCTAAATTTCTAGAGATATATTCTTATGAGTTTTTCGGCTATAAAAGGAGATCAAGCCAGCTGCATGTCACCCTGCTTTGGTCTTATGATCCAACAGTTTCCTTTTAAATACTTCAATATGCAATGAAGTGACCATCGAGAAAAATAAATCTATATTCTCCATTCGTTCGAGTTTCTGGGAGATATACGCCTTCAAAACTCATCTGCCTCGATTACCAAGTTTGGTTATTTTCTAAAAATTACCTTTCATCAATTTATCTAAGACATCTCTTAGAAGGTGAGTAAAGTTATTCAGCACAATTGGCGCTACTCTGATAAAAGTTCGTTACAATATAGACCCGACACAATATGATTCGTCAACACAAGAAAAACCCATTCTAAAAATATTACACGGAACCAGCGCCTACAGACAGCTTTCAGACTATTTATCATGGGTTGTATTTTTGTGGTATACTAGGTAAAACCCTGAGGAACTCGGCTCACTCACAAAAATATATTGCAAAGAAATTAGGGGTCACACTTAGACAAGTTAACTTTGCCATCAATACTTATAATACATCTCCTTGAATACCAAGAGGTCGGGCACCCATTTTATAAACTAAGTTGATGAATTCGAAACCTATATTTGTTCATCATTTGAACATCATACATTGAGCTTCTTTGAACTTGTGACTGGGATTTTTCGTGAGAAGGGTGTGGGCGAAGGAGTAGTTCGTGATGGATTTTGAAGAAAATGCTACTCATGTCATGAAACTTAAAACAAAACCTCTATTATCTGATGAGAATAAAAGAACGAGGAAATATTGGGCTCAGGAACATCTTAGTTAGACCAAAGACGACTGGGAGCGAATTCTTCAGACCGATGAAAGCTGGGTGACTCATGGGTGGCATACACGAACATGTGTAATAATAAAAATCAGTATTAGATTAACCTTCATTTAGCAAAGTCTTTTTTTTGGCTAACATCAAGAAATGTGGAAGATCTGGATGAGGCTTGTAATGTTAGAGGATACAAATAAGGCAAGGGATGTTTTTCAAGGTCAGTTAAAGGGTCATAATTGCTTTAGGACAAATATTGACGTCAAATTAACTTCCAAAATGGTTGTGAAGGGGTTAAATCTCATTTAATTTGCGATGTCTGAGAGACCTCGAAAATTGCTAACCGAGAACATGGATGCTTCTCATGAGGTATAATTAGGTTTCACTAACCTATGTGCACGGGCTCATTTTTAAAATCGCGTTCGCGAAGCGATCTACAGGATCTAGAGTAAGGTCTTTTACCACGCTACAAACTGGGGTCGTGGTTCTAACAAGGCAATATAAAAATACATGTGTCAAAAGCGACGAAGAAGTGATTCGAATAGCATGGTATATGAGTGAAAGACTGGCCTACTTAAAGCTCTAATATGAGCCCTATCGAGCATGTACGAAGGCAATCAAGGGTATACTGCATCGACTATACCCTAAAATATATCTTCTCATAAACAGTTTTGCCGACATTATATATATGATGGAATGGATTCCAGAGGCATAGCATGCTGTACCACAAGAGCTGATCGAAAAACTTATTGCGTTGATGCAAAATCGTGTCTACGTACTGCGCAAAGTAAGGTGGTATATGGAATAATGATCGAATATTTCTGGAATTCATATCAATAAATTTTTTGTATGCATAATATTTCAACTGATCGAATTATTGTGGTTATAAAATGTTCACTTGAAATTGTAGTTTTAATGGGGTGTGTGATACACAAGGGACAATCGAACATAGGTTTACATCTTTACGATCTTTTGGTTACCTTTCTCTCAATTCAATCTGATAGATGATGTTTGGAACAAAATGAAAGATTTTAAACAACAGAATTATCTGGATTTTAGTGACGGGAGAATGCGACCATTTGATCAGCTTCAGATGATTGCGAGGCAGGTCTGAGAATCTGTTACGCTCAAGAATCACGACGACCTTTTTTCGATGCCAGGCAGTTGTTGACGCTGATGGAGGAGTAGGAAAATATTAATATTAATATTAATTTTAAATTTTTTTTCATTCAAACAGCTTGACTGAAATAAAATTAGTGTATATCAAGTAACCAAATTCGGATTAGATTAACTAAAAACGGATAAAGTCTCCACTTACAGTCTTCAAATTTGCAGAGATGTATCCGAGTAAGATTGGATCTCAAATTTTAAGAAATAAAACAGACTTTAACTTAAAAAATTNAAAAAAAAGCCCAATATAGATGATCGACATCAAGGTGTGGGGTAGCTGGGTAGGTGGTTCAAAATAAATAAAGGCCTCAGGCATTAATCACAAGAGGATATAATTTTTGCTTATCAACTATCACACCCCATGTTGGAAACACAAAAATAAATCAGCAACAATGCAGAAGCCATTAATACAGAGATCCATTATTGAGCAACAGGTCAAAAAGAAGTTATTACGGAGAGCTTCACTGGTCAAGAATCAATTGGCTCGTCGAATGGCTAGAAGAAAGGCTAAAGATGATCGAGATGAAAGAAAAAAAAATCGAGATAACGCATTTTATATATCTAGACAGCAAAAATTAATTGTAAAGCAGGCTCGAATAGTGAGGAGAGAGGATTGGGAACTAGGACCCCTAGCACCCAAGAGAAATACTGGTGATCAAAAAGATACATACGGGGCTATTGATGGGCATTTAACCAGAGGACCTAAGTTAAGCAAAGAAGAAGCAGAAGAGAAGATGAAAGACTTTGGGGGGAAATATTTGAGTCTCTTTGTGGGTGATAGAGTGGTTCTTCTAGAAGGAAGAGATAAGGGGAAAATTGGCAAAGTCATTAGTATAGACAAAGAAAGAGCTGAATGCACAGTCGAAGGGCTAAATTTGGTATGGATAATTCAATACTGCTTCAGCCAAATTATGGAGCTGCTAATCGGGTTCTAGGTCGATGTTAAAATCCCGCAATGGATGCGAGATGCTGAACCGAATGACAAGCGCCCCGTACGTACGGTTGAGAAGGGTGTTTCTATAGCCTCAGTCCGTCTCGTCTACCCTCTTACTGATAAGGAAACTGGTAAAACTAGAGATGTGATTGTAAAAAGACTAATCAATGGTCCTATCTTCCATGATAAACTATTTCGAACCACCCGCTGGGCCCGCATCATACCAGGTCTCAATATACGTATACCGTGGCCTAAAAAAGAGCCCCAAACTCATAAGGACCATGATAGTGATACATTTCGTCTAGATGTTGACGTAAAGACTTACGTACCAACTCTACTTACCCCCCCGATGCCCCCGAGCGTGATTGATGAGTTGCGCAATAAGTATTCTAAATTCAGAACCCGGCATGATCCAGAGTACATAGAGAAGAAGATTATTGAAGAAGAACAAAAAATAATTGCTGAGAAAAAGGCTACTTTAATGAGAACTCCTTTGAAAGAAGTCAATCGACTACAAAGAAAACTAAGGAGAGCCAAGGGCAAGGGAAAGTTAACACCCGAGATGTTGGAGCGGATTGGTGCAGTCATCGCCAAAAAGCGAAATTTGGCTATTGGTTCGATAAAAGATGGCACAGTATCAATGACAGAAGCTAACCCTACATGAAACTGTGTAATGACCAAACCAAATATTGAATCAAGTTTACTGGTATAATTGCGCAACTTTTGAAGGGTTTCCGACACTTGGTTATAGATTCATCTACTGTGTAAAAATGATTGATTTTGGATAAGGTGATAATTCGAGTAACTTCAACGCAGCAAAGACAACTTATTAAAGGGCGTGATGACTGGCAAGTCAGTACGCTTAGATATTATTTGCGGGCTTTTTTGCGGTGCAATATCCCCGCTGACCTGTCTCTGCTGTTCCTGGTTCTCTTCAGGACTGCAGGTTTCAGCATTGAAGAGTTCAGGAATAACACTCTCGCACATTTTAACCATATTTCCCAGATTATCTTCAATAGTTCTAGCTTGATCCCACATTCCCCGTCTGATTAACCCTTCGACCAACCTACCTATATCTTCCCTTGACCTCTCCACACGTTTAATTAACCTTTCCATACTGTTGATGAGGTACTCTTCCTCATATATGCTGCCTTTTTTCCCCATTGCTCGTTTTCTCTCCTCCTTTTTACGGTGTTTACTAGTTGCCCTACTAACTACTGTACCCATTGTGCTCAAGCCTCCGCCTTTTCCAGTATAGCGAGTAAAAAGCGAACGGTTTGTTGTCAAATGGGAGCTAGCTGCAATACTCATATCATCGGGGATATTTGCATCAGCACCAATACGCTCACCTTCATAAAATCCTAATGGATTGGTCAAAGCTCTAAGTCGTAATTCCCGAATTCGAGCTACTTGAGCTAAAACTTGTGATTTACAGTCTGCAAGTAACTCAGTGCTAGATGCGAATGCCTCCTGGAGGCCAGGCTCTATCACCGTTGTTAGTAATTCAGGTTGCTGTTTTACTGCGCAGAGATGAAGTGCCTCGGCGAAGAAGTAGCCTCTACAAAAAGTTTGGCAAGCAACTGAGACAGAGCAGAGGTAGTCTAATTGGACAGTTGCTGCTGAATAAAAGTCTTTGCTTTCTATGAGCGCATCATAAATAGTAGAAGCTATATCTTTGAGTGCTGATCCTGAAACAGGAGGTGACTGAGATAGAGCGCAGAAGAGGGTCTGGCGCCAGAATGAGGGTCCGGAAGAGAGGTAACATGATGTCGCTTTAGGATAATCGGATAAAGACTCATATGCCAGTGCAGCAGATGAGTGGTCTGATTTTGACTCAAGATAATCGGCATAGAGTGACATAAGGATAGCATAATTAGCTGGGTTATATCTATAAAGAGATAATGCTTCAGAAAAAAGCAAGTGCTTCTGTGTATAATCTTTGAGTTCGTCGAAAGCATTCCGGCTATAAAGGTTTTCAAGAGCTTTAGAGTGTCGGCCAAGATAATTATCGATGTTAAATTGCCGAACAACATCACTCATCTCCTGTAAGTTTTGCAAAAATGGCAAATATTCTCGGGGATCTTTTTGGGACTGTTGGACAATCAAAAGTGCTAATTCTAAGTTATACAGCCCCAGGGCATCATTATAGAGTTTATCTACGTCAGCGAGAAAGCAGATATGTTCAGCTGCCTTGTCAGCTACATTTGGAGATGTCTTCATTAGCTGTGCAATGATAACTAGAGCATCTTCTAAAGCTGGTGGCGATTTACAGACATGCGCTGTTATAATATTTTGAATATGTTCAGCTCGGGGGGTTTGAATTGTTCCACATCGAAACTCTGTGAGGAACGCATCACAAATTTTATTAACTTTAGATGATTTCGAGACAACTGAGGCATTAGTTTCGAACTGGAACTTCTCGTGTAGCAGCTGATCGACTTCAATTCTACTATTCTCTTTTGTTATAATACTGTGATGAATCTTCGCATTTCCGACTTCCTTGAAGATGGTTTTGGTCACGTCTTCTTCCCTGTCACAGGACCTTAATAATTTATTTAAAAAAATATTTTATGAAATATTTCATACCTTAGAGAAGATAAAAATAGGTCAATATATTCAGGTTTTGTCACATCAATCAAAAAATGCTTGATATTAGACAAAAAATGCTCTGGTGCATAATCATAGAGTATATTCATATCCACTCTGTGAGTTCTGCAGTGTGAAAAGGCTACTTTGAAGTTTTTCTCTTGTATGAGCCTCCGGATACCTGCTAGGACCATTGCTCGAGGATAAATCGTCTCGAGGTTACCCCGAGGCATTTGAAGGATAAGGCATAGAGCTGTCGGCATCGCAGTCACTAGACGAGATCCCCTTTCAATACTACGGCAACGTTCGTCAACATCATTATCATCCGGAATATCAAGATCTACAATAAATCAGCTTATCTGGTACAAAACACGTAGGTTATTGACTCACTTTGAACGTCAGTGATATGTACAAATTTTAGTAAGTGAGATGAGGTGGTGTAAATCAAATGCACAGGGGATGTGAGGAATGAAGTACAGTTTTTTGCAAGCAATCGGTTATTTGCATAGAGGTGACCATTATTAGACATCCCTATTGTAATTATATCATCTCCAAATGGAATTAATTCAACCCAGGGAAGATATAGAGGAAAGTTTAACTTTCTAGGAGATATTACTCCATCATTTTCTTCTTGAGAAAGTATTTGAATTTCTCCCCTGTTGTTTTGTGTGAAAGCATGGGCATTTGCACCTTTTGAAAAACTTGATAATGTCGAAATTATTGAAATATTTTGAGTGGTATTGATCATTTTTGGCTCTATTATCTCTTTACCATTTATCTGCTCACCAGAACCATATCTGATGATGCTAGAAACAGAATCAGAATTTTGTAATATAACCACTTGATGATTGCTAGACCACGAAATTTGTTGGTATTTTAGATTTGCAAAATTTGCCCTAGGGAATGTAATTTCTCTGACTAAATATGGGCAGGAAGATGTAACCATCACATTATTCCAAAAAAAAATTGAGATACCTGTCTGATGCAAAACCGCAATAGAGCAAGTATCGTCATTTACAGAGACGTCAATTACATTACTTGTAACTTCGATCTCATGTAAGGACAAAGGTGGTGGGGTATTTACGGTCATAAAAGGGGTTAATTTAATTGTCTTACCATCAACCACAGCAACGATGCCAAAGTCATGAAAAGATGTAATTGCAGTGTGAGTAGTCGTAAATATATGGTCCACCATAGTGACACGTTCTAAATATTTATCAGATAGCATTGAAATGTTACTGCTCAATCAGAACTTACCTTTTGAAGTAAATATGCATCGAAGTGATTTTTCAGGGTGCCATTTTAAACAGAATTTCGAAATTGGATGATCGTGAGACACCTGCTGCTTGAGATACCAATGGTAGTTACTCATTGTCCAAAATTCTGTATATTCTGCCATTGTAACTGCCAGTACCGTCGAGTCAGGACTCCATTGTAGTTCAATATTTTGACTGGGATTTGAAAACTGTTCGGAGGTTAAACGTAGGCTGAATTGACCATGTCTCAAACCATTACGCTCAAAGAATACTACATTCACACAAGTTTCAAGCCGCTGAATTCCTGCGATAATATTCCCCGCAGGTCTCCAGCTCAAAGTACCTTCTAAGCCATCAACCGGTTCACTGACACTTTCTATCACGCCTTCTCGTGAATAGATCCGAATTACGCGTCTTTTTTTGTCTTCAACACTCGAAATAGCAACAAATGCCCCATCACCCCTCCAACTAATACTGGTCTTTAAGTCATCATATGGACTCAGGACTCCTTCATCTATTCTTTCTGGCATGGTTGGATCCTTCATAGCTCGGGCGCCTCTACCTCTAAATTGAGTTTCTTTTTTACCCCAGCCTACGGAGATCTGTTTTGATATATGAAGATCTTCATTTTTCATAGCAATATTCATTACTTCTTCAAAGTTTCGGCTCAAGAAAATAAAAGTATTTACTTTCGTCGTTATGGCCAGAAGTTCGTCGTCCGGCGACCACTCTGCAGCAGTAATCCCCTCATCAACAGACCCGACAATCTCGATCTGCTCATCCTCGATGAGAGGATCTTGATTGACTATGGTAATATCACCTTCAGACATTACCATACATGTCGTTAATGTATCCGGAAAGTAGTGAAGGTTGATAATTTCATCACAAACCAAATCAGGATATGGAGAGGGCACATCCCACGATATAATACTTTTATGAGTACTGAAAATCTCAGTTTAGATGTGTATAGATTTGACAGAATTTTTACATACGGAGATCTAGATGTAAAATCTATCCTTATGAGCTCTATTTTTGCAATACTTTCGCTCGACCCTAGTGTACAAATGAGAGAATCATTTGTTATATCCCACTCTGTGGCAGTAAGATATCGTCCATCGGGAGATTTCCATTGATTATAGTAACTGTTACGTAGATTTCTCATCTTGAAAATCCTACCAGTTCGTATCTAATATTTTCCTCGGAGACAGACCAATTGTGATTCAAAGGGTTAAACTGAAATTATATTTCAAAATTTTTTAACGCAGTGGAGCCTACCATGGATCGCCCGAATCGTGACAGACTGGAATATTAATTTTTTCTGGGATCTATTTGTATGGTTACATGTAAACTTATTAGATCTATTGAAATTTTTTTTTGCTTAAATTTCATCTTTTAGTTCTTTTGGTTGACATTTTTTGTTCGAATATACAATATCCAGAGGTTTGAAAATGCACCTGTACAGCTCGGTTCGGGATATGAAATTCGGATCTGCCTCGGCTAAGATGACGAATCAGACGTCGTTTGTTCAGTAATTAGTAAGCTTTGATTCGTCATTGTAGGGGATGCGAATCCAATTTAACTTCAAATACATGTATTCCGAACTTTATAGTTTCTGAGCAAAATGCCATTGAAATTGAAAGTGTAAATAAAAAAACCATATATTAACCAACAAACGCTATCACTTGACAGGTAATACTAGGTGACTCTCATTCAGATAAAATGTTATTGACAACTATACCCCTAAAATGGATGCCCACTACGACAAGCTCAACAAGAATAATTTTGTTCTGTGAGCTCCCTCTCATCAGGGAAAATAGAGCCTCGTTCCTAACAGCCAGCAACGCTCTATGATATGTCAAATGGATGCATTTCCTGCCTATCCTCCGTAACAAGAGTAAAGAAAGTGATTAAAATTACATTTTGAAGTTTCTGTTGTCTGTTATCAAATCAAATACTAGTCCTTGAACACACCAACTAGATATATATTGAAATTTACATTTTAGTGCAGTGTGGCAAAGACCCCGGACTATTTCTTCTCTTGTAGACTTCATTGATAAATTCCTAGCATCCATGACGCTCCTCGACAACCAACTGCTGGAATTTTCCGAATTTGAGGCAGATCAGAGGGTTTTCTTTCTCTCTTCAGACGTCTTTTTGGTGTATGATTCTCCCAGGACATATAGTATCGACACTAGTGTTTATTTCCCTTGTATAATTTTGGCTAGTTTCATTACCATCTTTGAAGTATAAATTGATCAGTTCACACAACTATTTGAAACATAGGAATTTAAAACATTGGAGTTACATCAGGAAGTCCAGGGGGAGATATACCAAAAAATTTAATTAGATTCATATGGCTTTAAATAATAATATATGGGCATCACAGCTGTCGCTGGGCCCTAACAGAAGTCCTAAAATATAACAAGATGTTAGGTAATAATTAGTGCTCAGCCAATCGGTATTAGGTCACTATAGTTACACTTATACGTTCAGGAATAGCCTTAATCAGCCAAAAAAAAAAAGTGCAAAACTTAACTTGTTTCATACAATTTAGACCTAAGATGACTGAGTATTTCCAATATTGAAGATTTTAGGCAGGTAACTAATCAGAGTCAGACCTGAGCTGGTGACAACTTTCAACCCGATCTAATTTAAATCATAATTCCAATGAAAACCAAGAATTTCTTGTGGGATGTTTTCAAGAAGCTTGAAGATGTTAATGCGGTCGAGGATTCCAACGGTTGTTGCTAGTTTAATGGTAGGGCCAAAAAAGAGTCAACCACTATGAGTACCAGGATCTTAGGTGGAGACAGTTAAGGTCTAGAGCCGCCTTAAAAAAAACCGTAAAGGGAAAAGAACAAGTGGTTAGTGTTGAAGAAATAGACGTTGGAACATTCATTGAATCTCAGAAACATAACCTAGGAGACAGTGTGTTCCTATGGGATAGTTCCTTAATGGATGTTTTGGCCTCGTAAAAATCAAAAATATGTAATAGCAAAGAGGGCTAATTAGACGACACCATAGAATAAAATAAACAAAATATCTAAAAGCAATATTTCTTCATTTATTCCGTAGAATTTTAGAATAAACTGATTTTACGCTCTGCTTGGCCAGTCTAAAATGAAAATGATTTACCCGCCAACAACATGTAAGTGGATATCTTCAAAATAAACCCTCCCTACTTATATAACTATTGTCAATCTTTTTGAATTATGAATGGAAACTCCTTTAGATTTTCGGTTAGTAAAGATTTGAATATCGAGGAAAAAGAAAAGACAAACGGAATTAAGGAATAATGTTAGACCTTTTTACCATTAGACTTAATTGGAATAGTTGAATCAAAGGTAAGTATATAAATAAATTCAAAAATAAAGGAAACTGATACATACGTACNTTCTTACAATTAACTCGAGATTGACCCCAAGAGCTGCTATAATAATATATAGAGTTTGAAAACCAGGAATGAGGTGAGGAATTATATGTAGTTTTGGTCAATGAGCATCGAATCATACAAAGATAATGGTGACTTATATATAATTATTATGCTAGTAAAAGTAGAGCTGGATATATGTACTATGAGAGAAACTTGTCATACAATATTAAATCATATTAGTGTCATGTTTTATAAGAATTTGTACTCGGTTAAAGGCAAGATACTGTCTTAACCTCATGTCGAATCGTCTTAGATACAGTTTGAAAGAGGGAGATAACCATGACCAAGATACCAAAAGCGACACAAAATATAGCTGGTATAGTTTTCCAACTACGTGTACTAAGTTTCAGAAAGCAGAGGGGTGGAAGAATGTAGGCGAGAGCGCAGGCACTAACGGCACCAATTAGCTCAAAGACAACACCAAGGTCGCAAGTCATTAGACTAAGTATCATAGTGCTGAAGACCAGACTGGTTGTTATAGCTAGGTGTAGATATATATTGAATGGCTTGCCCAAGAACCAGTAATTGAGTATTACTTCCCGACAGACAAAAGCCTCGAGTGGCAGAGTTGTAAGCATATTGAGACCAAAGCAGAGACGGGCAATATTAATTAAAGTATTATCAGCGGGGAAATTATTGAGCACATTCCCTTGAGTTAAGGAGCCAAAGGTAAGAAAACCGGCGAGAGCCATAAGGAGACAAGCCAACATGGAAACAGTGGTACTGTAATGCGTAACTCGGGCAAATCGATCGATGGTCGGGGTTTTGAGGGACTCATAAATCAGAAGTGAATTATGATGACATACGAGAGCTTTTAAAGTTGTCGATTAGCTTTTTATCTTTTTTCATCTGGAAGATCATAGGACGAACCGAACGATATTACACTTATCGCTTGAAAAACACCATCTTGAACCGAGAAAATAGACTTGTCGAGAGTACCTCTCGATTCAGGAGGAACGGATGGTGCTTGAGAGACAACGGCCAAGAGAATAATCATCATACTGAAAAAGGCTAGAGTACTGGCTTTTGCCAACTTCCCATGCAGGGTTCGATTAGCTCAATCTTATTGTTGCGACAAAGAAAAAAAGAGCCGCACCTTTGCAATATCTCTGTACAAGCTGAGAGGGTAACTGATACCAATGACAAAGATTGCTATAGCTAATTGGCGATTTGCCAAAAGGTTTAACACTGGGACGTCAACCACAGTTGGCCATAAGGCTAGAACAACATGCGGTATCGTATCTCCAACAATTATTCCAAATGCAACCATACCTCCAAATGCAAAAGCCCACTGTGCTAATGAAATAGTAATCAAGCCAACTCGGCCAAAACAATGTTCTACGGTTCCTTGAAAACTAAGACTTCCACTTAGTTTGCTATTGATAACGATCAAACCAATAGTCCAATCAACCATTATGGTAAGCATAATCAGTAACATGATACCTGCCAAGAGTCCAGCTTGTCGAAAAGCATATGGTTGTCCAATTATTCCAGCCCCGATGATAGAGTTCGCCATATTCATGAAAGCTGAGCGTAGTCCTGACTTGGGTCGTCGATGTTCCCGCTGTGCCCATGGTAAGATATCTTCATCATTCCATGATGTAACAACGGATGGAGGCTCGATTTGACTGAGGAGGGTACTGCGCTGATTGCCATCTATATATGGTGGGGGTGGACTGTGTTGTTCGGCAGCATCATCCTGTATAGGTGGTAGATCGAAGCGAACTCGGTTTGGCGTCCGGGGACTTCGTGTAGTCAAAGAAGTTTGTGAGCTTCGCGGATTTTGGTCCGGATGTGAGGTGAGCAGAGCTGTTTCGAGATTCGGCCGAGCTGTCTCGTGATCGATATCATTTCTTTTGTCATTATCGTTGTCATCATAGTTGTCATCATAATTATCAGAGGGAAGGTCGGAAAGAAGACCGCGGTTCTCATCAGCAGGGGATCCTAGAGGATTCGACGCATCATCTTGGATGTATTTTTTTTTCTTGGCCTTGGCCATGCTGCTATCTTTCAAACATATCGGATTGAACGTGCAAAGATTGCTATGGGTTGATAACCCCACAAAGTTACTAATTATCAACTCGGTTAGATAAACAACGTTCAGGCAACGTTTAGTTATGTTAAGATTTTTTTAAAACATGAACTTTAGATACAAGAAGCATCCCAAGAACGAGATAATTATTAGATAAAAATGAATATATGTTTGAGAAAGGGATTACTAGTAAGTTCAATGTATCAAGGCCTGTTAAATCTTGGGTTTTTGGTCACGTGATTTCGTAACAAATTTCTACAAAACGATTAATGGATTTTACGTGTGTTGATGGCCTAACCACTCAGGGTCAAAAGTTGAGCAGAGGTGTTTTGAAAAACCAAGAACCAGCGATTCGAAGCAATGATAAATAGGCCTGAAGATATGGGAAGAATCACGCTGTGGATCTCAGACCAGGGATGGACTGAGTAAAAAGACAGAAGAAGAGAAAAAAGAGCGAGCAAAAAAGGCTGGGCACTTATGAGAGGGAATCCACACTGAGTCGAGCGGTGTGATCGAAATTCCCACTGATAAACATTTACACGTGCAGAAACCAATCAGATAGGTTATGGGTTTTTACAAAAATATTTCCCATGTAAATAAGTGGGTTTTATTTCTTCGGTGTCCTCAAAGAATGGTCTGAATCTGTCAATAGAGGTTAGCTTTAGCAGCTTCTAATGAAGTGTGTATTTCTGAGTCCGAAATATCAATTCTTTCAAGCGTGGTGTTGACATCGTCTAGACTCTGGTTTTGAGTGTAAAGGTGATTTTTCATAATAACTTTGATGAATACATCATGATTGTGCTGAGATGTAGAAAAAATACCACTTCACCACTGAATCGGCGCTGTTAAAAATTGAACTTAATATGATATATATATCAACAGTACACCCACCTGTAAATGAGATCACCAGACGAACTATTCAATGGCCATAGACTTTTGACCTTTGCGTACTATGAGAGATAGGATTTATTGTTCGAGGGTTTACTTCTAATGAGTTGTAGCGATTATCTGAGTAGAGATAATAGCGCTACGAGAAAAAAACACCACTCCACTATTGGATCAGCGATGTTAAGAATTGAACTCAATGTAATATAAATACCAACAGATTGGAGCGGGAGGGTACTGCATGTTTGGTTATCCACAATTTCGGCGTCTTTGAGTGATTGTGTTATCGTTAAATGGTATATTGGAATTGGGGAGCGATCAGAAGGTTCTGATTTATTTGAGAATCTTCTTTACAGTAAGTTTAATGTAGTTATTATAGATTCTTATCCGACCAACGATCCAACTCTCAGGATATTTCGATACTAATGTCCTACAAAATTACATAAAATTTTACGAATAGTGCCCAGTATTCTGCTGATTCTAAAACATAAGTTAAAACTCGTTGTCCTAGGGAAGCGTCGTCCTGAATTTCAGATCTAGGTGGTGTATTTACTGATCAAAAACGAAGGAAGGGTAGGTGGAATTCTTCTTTAGAAGAAGCTTGATTCCCTTTACTAATGAGAAAGCCAATTTGTACATTGAATGATTTTTCTCTGCGGCGTGGCTGGCTCATGATACTGTGGGAGCTAATTGGGCGTTTTTTTGGTGAGGTGGATTGCTGGATAATTATCCAAAAACAGTTAGAAAATTGTGAGTCCAATATGGTGGCGATGGGTCTAATTAACCCTCTCCGTAAACTTCGCTGGGCTCTGCTACATAATGTACCGCATCTTTTCGCTCATTACCCCACGCTGTCAATCTAGCAACATCCCCTCTTTCTGTCTCTTGTATTTCTATTTTATTTTATTTTTATTTTTATTTTTTTTGGTGCAATCAATCGAATCAGTTCCATACCAAAGCCAACCGAGTCAAAATTTCAGCGCGCGATTTCTCTTTTATTGAAGCATACTAAAACGCAGTACTAAAGCTTGAGTATGATTATTGAAATGGTTGACAAAGAAGTTTAAATTATGTGCAGGCAGAGACGAAAAATCATACTGCAATCAAGAGAAGATTCACATCCCAAAGTAGAGTCTTATTGGGTCTCAGTGAATTTAGTGCTCGTCTAAATACTGATCTTACTGTCGGTGTCAAAAGCGGTTTGAATATTTCGCCAAAGTTTTCAATAAATTCATGAACAATTCGCGGATCCTAGAATACATCGAATCCATCTACTGTGCAAGCGTGTTACACAACTTGATGACTTTTACCTTTTTAGGGTCGATCTTAATTCCTTGTCTAATGTTTATAAAAAAGATCCCAAATTTGATCACACAATAGTTACTGTAATCCGAACCCAAGCTTGTATGATCCGTAAAAGCCATTTCATGAATGTCATAGAAACTTGAGAAACTTTCAGATTAAATTAAACCGGATCTCTTCTGAAGGGTTTATGATAAGTCAATATGTACAAAATCCTTTTTACCATTCTCGGATCTTAAGACTTTATTTTCTGAACTTTTCTTTCAATTAGCAGCCTTGTTTTTACGCCTTAATGAGCCTGAACATCATTCTTACAGCTTTCATTATATTTAAGAAGTTTTCGAACAAACAACGCCGCATTATAAGTATTTTTTGAGTGTTCTTCGGTTATGCTGAGATTTTAGGAGTTCATTCATCTATTCTTGAAGAATGAAGTCTCACTTATGCACTTAAAATCTAATTTTAGATATTGTGATATATGAGCACGTGTACACGCGTGAGCACGTGGAGACATCCTTGAATCGAATTTATTCAGTTAAAACCAGTAGCTTTGATTAGCTGTAGAACTTTAACCAGAATACAACTTCACATTAACATTAGCCATCATAGTTTCCCAAGCTTTACACTCAGAGAATAAATCCTGCGTTGGTCACTCTTGTCCTACCAAGCAACCAAGCAACCAATTAATTTTTGTATTTCGTCCATTGGTTGACCAAATTTTCGAGTCAGCACTGGCATTTTTCTATGGTAGAATTATGATTCCATAATTTATAGTATGCCGAGAAGTCTTTATGGCCCCTTCTTGCCGCGATCAAAATCGCAAATATTGCCTTTGAAAGCACGAGTTCTGGCGGCCTTGTACACCTCGTCTGGAGTTTCAAGCACACGTATTTCTCGGGGCGATAGAGTCTAATCCTGAACTGTTCCAGGAAGTGTGGAAAGCCTCTCTTACAAGCCTATCCCAAGTTCCATTCTCAGATTCTCACTCGTGACTTAGGATCTATCTCACTTGTAGTAGAACATCTACACTGTCTATGACCGGATATTATGTTTGAGGTGATATGATAGTTGGTAGTAATTTCATGAGAGAAAAGGATCAGGGGAGGAATTGATATTTTATTATGCATTAATCAAGAAATCTCTGTAATATTCATGTGATTAGATATAAAACTAGGTAAAATTATTTGAGAATTCATATTTGTTCAAAATTTCTACGTTGAATGTCTTAACCACGAAAATGTCCTGCTGATAGACTCAATTTTGATAAAAATTCATGGAGATTCAGAGGATGGATTTTATAGGATAGATTTCAAAAGATTTGGATCACAATACAAGGCATTTGGGTGGAAAATAAACAGTTAACCTGACACGATTTTTTAGTAACTATTTAGAAACAATTTGAATTTCTGTGAAGTATTTTCAAAAATCGATAAGCTATATCATTAACCCTGCTCTTGAAAGTCGGTATTCTTAAATCGAAAGAAATACGAACTCTATCAAAACTGATTCATGTGGGAATAGGTTTTCTTTTATGTAACCTTAGAGAAAGGTGAAAATTTGCTGTGTTAAAGAACTACCCTCTGACTGCTGGAATATCACGATTCGTACCAGTTCAAACTTGCCCAAATAAGAATAGTTGGCGTCATGTGTTGACTGGGAGATAAATGAAGATCTGTGCATTCGATTAAGATAGATAATTAATCTGTGTGCGTTATAGAATGTTCTTGGAAGAAATTGATTCTATGATAACTTGTGATTGACAAAATAGAAATCTATTGAACTGTTGATTATCAGATATTATAATATCAAAAATAAAAGAAACTAGTCCATAAGACTTTTATTATTTGATCTCAGAGGCGAGTGATAAAATATTCATAATTTTAACACCAACAGGTTCTGTATGCCATTGATTTTAAACATTGAGAGTATTTAAAACGAATATTTTTTAGATCAGAAATCTTTTGTCACAATGTCGACGACAACGAATCATTAGGAGCAGTATCTAACTAGAGAAAGATACTTCTGATGTTAGACCTTCAGTTTCTCCTTCGTCGTGTTCTAATGAGACCAACAGGCTCGAATCCCATCGAAGATTTTCAATCAGAGCTGTTGTGGCTAAATGAACAAGAGATACTATAGGACCCCTAGCTTAGATCTTTCTAAGGATAGCTGAGTAAGCTCTGGCTGGCTGACAAATGCAATTAAGTACCTGAAGTGTCCCAGCACAATAGATGGGCATTTAACATTTGCCACAGACATTTTCTTTCTGTAAATATACATGTGTGTAATGTTATTACTGAGACTAAAACTATTTATGATGTATCTTGCGGTATCAAGATAAATGAATAATATAATCTTTATATTTTAGTTATTCACCTTAAAGCTCATAACCATAAAAGAGAGAGCAATATACATGTCTATCGGACAACCGGGATGACATTAAATGCAGAGCAAGATTAGTCAGTCGTGTTTCATCAATTTAGTAAAGGACATAGATTGAATCGATAGATTATTATCCGAGTTTACGATTATTTGTCACACAATTTGAAAATTAACAATCTTTTAAACGCATTCTCAGACGAATTGATGATCAGCACTTTGAAATGAAATTAAAGTCTTGGCCTTAAACAGCGTCTCGAACCAAATTTGCCGTGTATATTATGTGATCGGTATAGAAGGAGCAGCACCTACTCCCATACAAGGATCTGAATTATGAAATTCAATTTTCGAATACTAGGCTAAAAGGCTTTGTAAGACCCTAGTAATCTCTATTTGACTTAATTAATTCAGATCCTTGTATGAGAGTAAAGTACAGGGGTCAGACAGGGGCCATCAATTGTCAGTCTACTTCAAGCTAGACATATTAGGTAATGGTCTACTTCTTTAGTATGGCGATTTTTTCGTAATGGAACAACTTTATTCACTTACTATCATAGATACTTAATCTAATTAAGTCGGGTTTTTTTAGTTGACAATTTACTGTGAATTTTAAGATTGACTGCTCTGAAGAAAAAATGTTTTATTTACAAAAATTTCAATACTTAATAGCACCTCCATTAGCATCAGTAACGGCTTGACATATTTTATTGATAAGTTCTAGAAGCTGTTCCGACGTTACAGAATCCTAGGCCTCCCACAGAATCCGGTGAAGCTCATCTTGCGACCGTTGCTTTCCATCGTCAAGATCTGGATAGTTGAACTGAATCAACTGTTTCTTCATGTCCCATAAAGATTCTATAGAATTAGAAGTAACAATAAATTTTTGTTTTAACCATCCACACGAGTCTTTCAAATATCACTAAAACATTACTTTATCATGATACCATAAATCACAATTTAACTCGGATTTTCAAAGTCTTCTTCAAACATCACATACAAAATAACTTTAATTTCAATTTTATGTTAATATCTTCTGCAACCCAGCGTCGAGAATATTTCTCTCACGGAACCAGTGATTCTAAATTCTTGACTTATTTATCGACTAATACAAAAAATGAGATTGGTTTGAATGGAGAATGATCTCAAGGCTACTCGGGACTCAAATACAGAATTCTGAATGAGTCTCGGACTTGTTTCTTAGTGATTCTAAATCGGGTTGCGATCTGTATTTGATTCAGCAAACCCGTGAATAGATTCTATGTTTAGGTACATGAAAGGAAAGTAGCTGGTGATTCCGTCTGACAGTGATTCTGCCTAATTGGGATACACTCATCTCGAGTGATCTGGCTGGCCCGGACTACAGTTGGTCTAGTACATTTGTGGACATTGGTATAAGGGGTCATGGGTAAGTGTAGCCACGGGCGGTAAGTAGAAGAGAAAAACATGATGGCTACACTTTTATCGCCAAGACTTTCACTCAGCTTAATTCCACATTGGGGTTCGACGCCTAGCCTAATTATGACGCGCTTATCAATATTCAGCAAGTTCAGTTATTCAGTCTAGAAAGAGATGGCAGAAAACCCCCTGTAAATAACACATTGGTTCCAGATACCCATGACCTCCTGTAATTATATCACGTGATGTCTAGGAGTCCACCTCCCCAGTGAACCAAAGTATCAGGCCCGATATTAATTTATTATTATAAGCTATACTCATCATTATCCTGTCATCTTAAATTTTAAACAACTGAATAATAAATATATATTGTTCTCAACAGCAACCTCGCACTGAGTTTAATTACTTATGTAATTGCAGTATGCGTTTCATGAAGAAAAAAGAGCAACACTACGGTAGAATAGCCTGTGGTACCGCTTGCGAATTATTATTAATTTCAAATCGATTGATTGGATCTATTGTGAAATTTGAGCGAGATTTAATGAGTTTCATCGAGAATTTTAATTAGCTGGTTATCGGTTCATCTACAGAGGGTCGGGAGCTGACTTTACCACCCTGCAATATGGAATGGGATTTTCTTTACTCTGGTACAAGCATAAGTACATGTACATGTGCTTAAAGAAAAGTCCATGCCATATCTTAAGGTGATTAGATTAGCCCCCGACCCTCTGTAGATACAAGTTGGGCTTGTTGATATTTAAAATGAACATGGAACTTAATCGGCTAAAAGTGACAAAATCAAAATCTACATCACATGACTGAAGAAAGCAACAACAACGGTCCAATCAAATACTATTCGTCAAAATAGCCGATAGTCCCATATTAATTTAAAATTTTAGATTCTTGGCCAGCAATTCTCAAATTCCGAAACAGCGGCATCGCGAACTTTTTTTTTTTTTTTCGGCAAAAGGAGCCCCATTCCGACTAACTTATTTTATTTTTTAATCATGATACTGTTACTTTACTAATTTATTTGATATGACTGTGACGGATTGAAATAAAATATCTTAAAAATACGATGTAACTAACAAATCAATAATATATTCAAACTGAGGATCTACCAGAGATGTTTCCTCTACATATATACATATTATTCTCCTGATTCAAT
>JAHYSP010008881.1:3405-22085 GCA_019455505.1 Pleochaeta shiraiana | reverse complement strand
TTTTTTTTTTTTTTTTTTTTTTTTTTGTTTATAATAATTGAAAATAAATGTACATATGGTAGAAATAGAATATTATAGAATATTATAGTATCTTCGTTCGTAGTCGTGCGTTAGTATCGTTACGAAATCAACTAGACGAATACTAGGATACTAGGGTATGTAATAAGTATGCAATTTACTGCAACTGACCGAGAGAGTCTCATCTAATTTTTGTATTGACTATTAATTGATCCTTAAGGAGACTTAAAACATCTGTTGGTACGTATCATTCCTCCCTTAATGCAATTCCAGACTCACTCACACTACTAATGTCCTTGTACAATTATATATTCATATTTACTTATCCAAATTTTTAACACGTTTAATAGATTTTTTTTATTTTTTTTTTTAGAAAAAATACTCAAGTGGTATCAGGGATGGGCTGCATGTTCTAAGGAAGATTGGATCGGCCAATTATAAATGCAAAGCGTGGTTGGTTACCGTGAGACGATGTTTGGTACCCGTTGCTGGCCGAGCGGACAATGTGGTTACAAGGAGAATTTACACTAACTCCATTTCCTCTTAATCAACTGTTAGTCGCTATTAGAGACTTCAAGGCGTGTGGTTCGTACAACGCTTCGACAGCTTATCTTTAAATTTTGGAAACAGACTACACAAATAGATGAATTTTAACAGGATTTCATTACTAAAAGAAGGCGCTTGGGAAAAAAGATATTTTGTGTGTTTGGGATAGACCTTCTCTGCCATACCAAGTCATATTTACATGCTATCTACTCTCTCTCATTTATACCATTTTCTTTTTTAAAAATAGTAAAAGAGGGGATCATAAAATATCACTTCGTTTTGTATTACCCTCAATAAACAGCGAAAGTAACCCCGCAAGATTATTCTCAATCCATTAAATGTGTCACGGTTCATGATTTCAATTATCTTTTCCTTTACCCTAGGCTTCTGCTTAAGTTGATTGAGAATTTGATGAGACTTGGTATAATTGTATTTGATATGAATGTAATTTAATACATTTGGTTAAAATTGTAAAAGTCATGAGAGAAGTTGGGTGTGGATGGTGGATTCACCATTGACAATTTTCCCTAGAAACAAGATCATAGATCTGGTATGTAGAGTAAATAAGTAGATGGCAATTGAAGTAAAGTTTCTTGGTGGACATTTGGTTACTTGTAAAGTGATGTAAATTATATACGATTGTGATGCTTTGAACTGTAGAATTTACATGAGTGCTGAATGGGACATTTACATCCATTTGAGATCTAGCCCCCACGTGCAATGAATAATCAATAAAATGTTGATTAAATATCGAGGATCATTGAGGGAGTGCTGGGTGGTTGATACTAATAATGGTTATCGTTGGTTAATATCGTTGGGTAGGGATACTTATAGTCGGTGCCATTGGATATACATACGGTTTGCCGATCTGATAAAAGATCACCGTTAATTCGTTTCAACAAAGAGCGGGTGATGAAATTAAAGGTATCCCTTACCCATTTGCAAAATATGGTCTGAAAAACAATCAAATTAGATCGAGGTGGCGAGTGGCATTGAGAAGTAACAGCAGATTGTGTGGATACATGTCGTAACTTATTAAAAAATTGAACAGTCTCAGCAAGTGTCGCAACAACAATAAAAAGTATGTGTTATTAGTTGTATGGGTCACTCAGTCAAGACGGTCAATAGAATTATGTGTGGAGATAAATAAAGGGCTATCCAGTGGAAAGTAGTCGGTTGATCTCGAAAGTGGGATGGATATAAAAGTGTGAATACTCTAGGAAATACTACCTACAATGGATTAGATTCTCAGAATAATAGAACAGAAGCTAGGTTATTAGAATCTATATAGTTTAATTGAACTTTGTGATTTACAGATGAGAAATATTACTTTACAAACTAATCTTAATTTAAAACTTTTCACGTTGGGACACCACAGTACATAGTATGTTGATGGCCTAATCTACAGGAGAACATAATTCTGACATTATATTTATACATTTCGTTACACTTGGTACAATTCGAAAAATTATATTCATTAAAATTTGAGTTGTAAAACTTGACTTGAGTGCCGTTCAATAACAGTGCGATGAGCGAGGTCTTACATTATTGTAATTTGGATAATGTTACGAGCCAGGACAGGCCTTAGATTCGTACTATTTTGAAAGATCTAATAGGATTTAACTGTGATTTACAATTCCCTAGCATATTGTAACAGCCAAATGATACAATCTGTATATTCTAAAAGCAAACCCCATCATGACAGACTCATCTTCTCTATATATTATTTTATCAGACTAAAAAACATTCATTCAAATTTAACCTTCCATATCCGTATTTGTTTAAAATCTTCTTTCGCCATTTTTTTCAGTTATATGCCGATATCGTGCTTGCTCTTTACGATCTTTTAATAGAATAGCTGTGGATAGAACAAGTAATGTATCAATGCCTACAATACCGAAAGCAGAAGTGAATATCACATCCAAAAATACGTTGGCAAATGAGGAAAACGGAAAGACACAGCCCAAGCGAGTAGCAGCAACATCTGCGTTTGGACAGGTATTGTCGGCTACAAACGGTGGTGAAGTACTATTAGTATATCCACAACAGTTATACTATACTCAAAGTTAGTAAGATTTATAGTACTAAAGCTAGGGTTGAAGCCGACCTTTGTTTGTAGTAAACTCAACACAGAGACATCCTGAGCAGTCCACAAGTCAAGTAAGTTTTTTCTTATATTGAGAGTCTCAAACCATAGTGTGAGACCTAGTCCCATAGTAAATATTGCATTAAATACAACCAAGTAGCCAGTGAGCTTTAGCCATCCTCGTGACTTTGGCATGGCTGCTGCAGGCAATGTGAGCAAGAAAGTCAAAAAGACAATGATAGAGTTCGCAATCGTAGCTTTAGAAATGTCATTATTGAAGAATCCTAGATAACACCAGTACAGATCATACCTTTGATTGGACATGTATCCAAAACCAAATTCCTTGCGACTGTATCTAGAGTAGACGGTTGTGATAACTCAGACCTAGTGGATAAGGCGAAAATGAGCATTATCACTCCTGAGACCACAAATAAGAGATCGAAAATGAGATATGTCAAAAGAACTGTATCCTTCATGCTGGGCAAGGCTCTCTCTGCTTCGTAAAAAGGATCTGGTTCTTGAAGGGGTTTTATTAGTAAAAGACGACCGGCGTACACGTTATAGGAATATTAAATGAATTGGGAGAAGAAAGTAAGATATTAAAGTTCGATACACCTACTCCCCGAATAATTTTGGGGGAAGAAACTTGAGAAGACTGGAGGTAGGAGACATAGGATTGTGTTGCAACTATCTGACTGACACGCGGGTCACAATGTTTGAGAGTTGAGATCGTGTTTCTAAACAATCTTTTGAGGCGCCACCCTTGGCATATTTGGAGACAAATGCATCAATCAGATGTAACTGTCGCATTCCAGAGTAATTATTTTTGATAAAGAGTTAGTAATAAATGAGAATGCCTAATTAGAGATTGTAACTGGTGATATGGATGACAGAAGAGATGATTTACATAAATCTATATGAGTATGTACTCACAGCTTCTGAACAACCATCTTTTATTAGCAGGCACACAAAAATTTGAAAGAATCGCGTATAATTCAGCTTGGTTTGATCAGTCGGCGTCAAGTTCCACCCTCTGACAACCTGGAACATACTTTGCAACATCTCTCATGAGGTTTTGATCACATGATCCCGAAGAAAATATTAAATAAGTCGACCGCCGGCGAACTCGGATGCATTAGATATAGCCAATAAAATTTGGAAAAGAGTGGATATCATACCATTCATTTCACTTCAAGATGGCTGAGCAAGGGTCTGAGAAGAGGAAGTTAGTTAATTGATTACTTGTTGTAGATGGATATAACATTTTAAGAGATGAGACATGGAAGATAGCATGTAGAAGGTGTGTGACAGGGATTAACTCATCACATGACACGGATGGTTGACGGATGGATGGCTGGTGCTACTCCCGAGGTTCCTCCGATTTAATCGCGCTTAGTCACTAGTGTAAAGCATAATGGGCAAAAATCTTCCCCTGAGAAGACTAGGCATACTTTCCATAATAAAGACATCATCCCTCTCAAAGTAGAAAGAAACTTGACCTCTTTTGATTCTAAACATCAAAACGCCATCGAGAACAGCCTAACCCCTGTATTCTCCCCCCTCCCATTTTTTTTCTCATCACCTAATACTGCTAATACTCAATTACCCTACTAATTTGCCCTGTCCGTCTTAACCACTCACTACGCCACCACCACCACAAGGGCCGAAGTCAAGAATAGCAGCAGGAAATTTTACACTGAGGCGCAGCCAGCTATTTACAATTTGGGAAAAATAGATATAGTTAAAACAATATTTTTTTTTTTCAAGATCGAGGTACGTTTTGTTCGTTCATTCCAAAATTAAAGTTTTTTGCAACTTCTTTTGGTTCAACGTCTCGCTTGCCGTCTCACTTCAATTTTTCTTTCAAATTCGCTCGGAAGTCAAACAAACTTGAGGGGGGGAGGGGTGGATGAAGAGTTTCAATTGAAAATTTACCACCACAAGCGCGGAACAGGTCAGGGCAGTACTAAGCCAAGCACAAAATACCTCGCAGGCTGCATAACTCAAGGGATAATTGGCCAATCTTTCCGGATCACTTCAATGATTTATGCAAAAAATGGCGATCTTTTCGGATCGGATTGCGACGTGCAAAATGTCCCTTAGATTTCGATAAGCTCAGCATTATCCAGGCAGAAAAAGGGAATCAGTTATCTTCCATCTTCTTCTCACCATATTCTAGACGAGAAACGGCGAGCAGTTTTACAGTTGTGCAAAGTAAAATCAGGTCTCAGCGCTGGCTAACCGCCCATCTTTGCGTCGACACAATACCGAGCAATTCTTTACAATTTTTCAAGTGTCGCGCATCGCCAACTCATCTATTAATCGGCTCATTCTCTACCAAATATTGCTGTATTATTGGTGGAGATAAATCATTTTCTTCTTTTTTATTTTCTTTCTTATCTTCTATCCTCTTCTTCTCTCTTATATCCTTGGGGATGAATACTGGAGAGACGAAAAATATAGAGCACCGATTCCACCTATCTGATGGCTATCAACTCTATAAGGGATCAGAAATTCGCGGAGCTCAAGAAGTTCCGCGAAGATAAGACAAAGGACTTAATAAATGACTTTGTTCTCCCTTCGCAATCTCACTTTACTGCTATTCAATGCTTACTTTTATATCAAACCCAAATTTCATTATGATAAATTGTCCTTCAGCTTTAACTCCTGCTGATACTTTTCCACAACTCTGGGTCTGGACATGTGCCAGTAGGGTTTTTTGTGAATTTCAGCACGTGCATACATAAACTGCAGGAGAATTTGCAACAAAATTTTTTTTTCGTCCCCCACCCCACCCCCCAGCAGTTAATCACCGCTGTTTTCCGCATTCAGGGTTCCGGGCCCTTGTGCTCTTAGACTTTTCTTCCAGCCTTCGCCTTATTTTCCTAATTCCCCTGCATTTGTTGTCACTCATCGATTTCTGTTTATTTACTGTTTTCTGTCATGCCACACCCACTGTCTGCACCGCAGCCCACTTTCCCGATCAATACATTAATAAATATTCCAGTGTGAAATATCGGACTCACCTTTTCCCGGACAACAACCGTCCGAGTCCACATCCATTCTAGCCACTTGTACCCCCATCCCCTAAAGCTAAAATTGTCTGAGCGACTCGGTTCTACCCTTCACGCCAATCTTAATTCAGGCATTTCCCCACCAGGTTTCTGCGACAGGACAAGAGCCCGCAAATAGTAAGGTTGTAAGCACCATTCTCAAAAGAGCTATCGTCGTCATACCTCTGAATTTCTAAGACAATGGCCGATTTGACCGACCAAACCGACCAAGCTTCGCCTTCAACTCTCGAAGAAAACGCCGGAAACGGTAATCAAACTTCAAGTAACGAGACCCGTGGTATTAAGCGCCAAAGACCCTCCACCGCGGATGATGATGACGACGATGAAGACAAGCCTGGTCGTGAGCGACGAAAAATTGAGATCAAATTCATAACAGATAAGTCGCGTCGCCATATAACATTTTCCAAGCGCAAAGCGGGAATTATGAAGAAAGTAAGTCCAAATGGTCTTAGTTTGTGTGTTAGCATTATTTTCGCAGAATTTATCTCAATATCTTCAGCTTGTCTACATATCTTAGATCATACACTGACTTAAACTTTAGGCTTACGAATTGTCTGTTTTGACTGGCACCCAAGTTTTGCTCTTAGTAGTTTCAGAAACTGGCCTTGTGTATACCTTCACAACTCCGAAGCTCCAACCCTTGGTTACGAAGACGGAAGGAAAAAATTTGATTCAGGTAGATCCTCATGTAACCTCACTCTAATTATCATTTTCTTAAAATTCTAGGCATGTCTTAATGCTCCCGAACCAGCGGGCACTGGTGAAAATGGTATCGATGAGCAGAATGTCGCCAACTCATCTGAAGAAACACCCCCGCAACATCTCCCCCAACAGAACCGACCTGGGATCTCGCAGCCAAATACAAACATGCATGGCTACATGCCTCCGACACCTGAGCAACAACAACAAGCTATCGCTTATCAAAACTATATGTCGCAGCAGCAGAGGAGTGGCTATCTGTAAAATTATGAAAAATTCCAAAAGATTAATTTTATCAAGACTTCATTTTCCTATTCAAAGATACCTTTTTCGCTGCGGAAGCGAGACCTGACCCACAACAAAATCACAAACTTTTTTTTTTGCCCACTTTCGCGGCCCGCCAGGGCCGCAATATTGTCGTAATCGTGATTGTAAATAGATATCTCATATCGCATTGTAGTTAAATATAACATGGTAAATTTTCACAAATATTAAAGCATTTTGAGAATTAAAGTGGGTCAAACAAGGCCTTATGATTGACTATGAAAGCCGTCAAGAAAAAAGCCAGGGTAGTGCGTGCTTCCATTAGCGAGACGTCCGACAGTAAACTCGCTCGCTTAGTAGCTGCATGACCAATTAGGAGTCAATATAAGACGATTAATTAATAAACCTCGGTAGCTACGCCATCAAGTGGATTGCGCAAGTTAGCCACAAAATACCAACTAAACTCTGAAAATAATCTGCAATCAACACCAAAGCTAAGCTTCGAAGCTGCAAAGGCTTGAGTAAATATCTAAGTAGCATCAAATTTAATGAAGGTGAAGCCTCGAGTTGTTTTTCGAACCACTTTACTAACAATGAGAATCCATCTGACATCAATAGGAATACTCCAACTCGAGAGCCAAGCCGTGAAGCAGCTTGGACGGCAAAGTCTCTAGTTGCTAACTTCACGAAATAAAAGCTCTTGGCTATTCATCACAACTTAACCCCACAACACCCCACATTAAAACTACAATTCCAAAGCATCATAACTTCTCACTACGACCACTTGTCGAGACAAAATTAATACTCCCAGACACCTTCCGCCTCGGAGCCAAGATCTTAGTTGCAAGAGCCGGCCTTGAATCTAGCTTGTTGTAATTAATTCAAACATGTAGAGTAAATTTCTGTAAGTTAATTAAATTTTTGAGTTCAGTGCAGATCTTCGATACTGAATTTTTGTTAATGTTTAAATAAGTTGAAGATAATAAAATACTACGAAGATGATATTGTTACATCATTTCCTAAATTCGGATATAGCCAACGAACAGAGGATGTCTGACTCAACTCTAAATGCGCATATCACACGCGATTTAACAAAGATAATCTAAGAACATTATATGTTCTTATTGCATTATCGTGTTGCATATGACATGCTCATCAAATCGAATCAGGGAGCACAAGAAGTCATTTAAAAACCAAACTACCAATCAGTGTTACATAAAGGGACTGATCGTAGTCGGTATAACTTATCGACAATAGATTCAGTAGCTGTGGTTATTCCAGATACCGTGAACAGCAACAATCGAAAAATTGTATTGATTGCAAGAAATGATGAGGGGTCACTGTTATCAGGATTTCATTATCTACACAGGGGATATGCCACATACTTACCTCTGCATTACGTCCTCTCTTTTTTCCGTGTGGACACTCTGGTAATCTTTGGAACTTGCCTCTCTCTGCTCGATCGAATTGAGTCGTAGTAATCACACCGAAGAAAATGATAAGAAATCTGAGGGAACTTCAATAGGAAAAGTGTCTGCATGCCAGCTCTATTGTTTTCATCTTTTCTCATGGCACGACAGTCCTACATCACCAATATAATTGAATTCATTAAAACAATGAGAACGACTTTTCCATCAACTGTACAGTGATTTATTTGCATGTCTAGATGAAAACGTGTTAAATTGGTACAGAGGCAATCAGACGTTGATTCGTGCTGACCTCTATAAGGGTGTGATTGATACCCTAAGCATAGACCAATTCAGTAGAGATCATGAGCTGCCTCTGGTATTATTGCTCTCCTATTAAGGAGTTAATAGGCACATGACGAAATGCTATCAGGTATGATTATTTATCTGATTTCATTTTTCACTCTACTTAAAGAGAACTATGACGATGCACAATTTCATCGGAAAACTCAATTGCTTCTTCAATCAGAATCTCATGGCAATTACGTGGTCTCTAGGGAAGCCCTCGCTATTTGTTACCTTCTTAGCTAACCACGTCTGGCTCAAGATCACCCGTATACTTCTACACAAGTAAAACGCCAATGCGCGTCCTGACTTGAATGTGACAATTTTCTACTTGAAACTTCAAGCACTATTGCATGATATAGAGGATCGCAATATCTTTAGCAAGTGTATCAGATCTGTTTACAGCATTAATGATCAGAACAGATGATTACCTCACGCACATAGTCTGATATACTTACATGATGATGATGTGCCCAAGAGTGCCGAACAAGTAGATGAGTTAATTTTTGTGCAAGTGCCCACCAACGATCCTATACTTGCGGCAATTGTGAAGTCTCATATTACACATAGCTCATACGGTGTAAGGTTTCCAAAATCTCCTTGTATGCGAGCTGGTAAGTGTTAAAACGGATTTTCCAAATGGTAGTGTGAGTCAACAGTGATGACTGACAATTCTTATCTCGAGCACGCAAGACCAAATAACGGTGAGACATGGAGAATAGAGCGGTTTATAATTGAAAATCGATAGGTTGTGCCAATCAGTGCTTATTTCTCTAAAAAGTATTTGGCGCACATTAATGTAGAGATCGTCAGGGGACTTAATTTTTTTAAATATTTTGTCAAGTATGTGTTTAAAGGGTTTGATATGGCCTTCTTAGCTATACGAAATAATACTTATGATGAGATAACATTAACGTTACAGGGTCGGTACATTTGTCCTGTATTTGCATTATGGCGGCTTTTGAGTATTCTACTTATCAAGAAAAGCCTGCTGTAATGCATCATACTTTCCATTTGGAAGAAGAGCATCACATAACTCAAGAGTCAGATACGGTACCAGCACAAGTTGCAACCGCTGCGGAGTCACAAAGCTCGCTCTTTCTTGACTGGATGGCGTACAGTACATGAGTAACAGATGTCCATGACCTATTGTACTCGGAATTCCCACTATTTAATACCCACACCAAAACTGGAGTATGGAAATTGAAGTCAAAGGGTCATACTATTGGAAGGATACCGGTAGCTGTACCTCAACAGGGGCAACGATTTTGGTTGCGAACACATTTTCAGCCAAGCGAGGGGAAAAGTCTTAGCAGGATCTGTATACAGTGAATGGTACTGTCTACGCAACTCCGTCTGCAGCCTGCGAAGCTCTGGGCCTGAAATCTAGCGATTCTGAGTGGTTTAAATTGATCGAGGAAATCAAAAACTCAACATCAACTGCCTCTCTGCGTCAAACCTTAACTTTCCAAACTTCCAACTCATGTATTAACACCACAAAATGTTTTGGGTCAATTTCAAGATTCTATTCTGGATGACCGTAACTCATTAATCGAAAAACATAGTGGGAGTCTTGAACAGCCTCCTGAGGACTTGTCCGAACAGAATCGAAGCTACAATCATAAATTATGGCCGTTTGGCGAGAATTTGAGACAGTTATACTCAGACCGGGTAACTCCAATGTTAATATGATCAGAACACGATTGTATCAGCCGAGAGGAAATTCTCTCATTAGCCTACGTTTCTGACATCAATTGGAATGAAGATAAGAACAGATACGAAGCTGAATTGGGCAAATTAAACCCCAGTCAAAGAATTTCACACGATATCATTGTTGCTATAGTTACAAACAGGCTGACATCGAATACATTTATGGTTCAAGGTCCCACTAATACTGGTATAACTTACCTCTACCAATTGTTGTATAATAGATGTCGTGCTTAGGATAAGATTGTTCTTTACGCTGCCTCATCAGGGTTTGTATCTCTGCTGCTATCCAAGGGGAGTAGAGCTCATTCTCTGTTTAAAATCCCAATTAATTTTACCCCAGATGATCACTGTCTAATTCCAGATCACAGTGACCTTTCAAGACTCATGCGTCTTGCGAAGCTGATAATTTGAAAAGAAGTAATTTCGCTAAGTAAGAACGACTTCGACGCAATTGATCGGGCTCTACGATTGTTGAAAGGGAGTGATAGGGTCTTCAGTGGGGTTCCGATCGTCTAAGGTTAGGACTTTGCACAAACTAGTCCAGTAGTCTACAGAAGTACTGCGGACAAGACCGCGAATGATTGCCTTAGATATTGGAGGAGGCAGGGCTTAATACGCCCATTATTCTTGAATGAAAACAAACGAGCTATTTAAGGGTAATTAAATCAGCGTTTTGCCAATTGACTATGGAACCTATCATATTAGAAAGAAATTTATGTACGAATAGAACTCCCGGGGTGTATTAGAAATAACAGCCGTGATGAATTTCGCCAATTTGTCTACCCTACACAACAAATAAGATCTGAAGACAAATATTTATTCCGCTGTCGCGCTATCTTTACAACTCGTATAGATAGTGTCGATAAGTTCAATTGCGTGATTGATCAGGTAGTTCCTATGTCATCCCTGGAGTTTGTTGCGATGGTCAAGGTGCAAAATGAAGAGTTCGTTCATATCAGTGATTTCACTCCGGAGATTCTGCAATCACTACCAGGTAATTGTCTACTGCATGATAGACTTTCGTTGAAGATCGGCATGCCAATAATGCTGCTGAGAAACTATAATCCAAAGCTAGGCCTCTGAAATGGGACACGGTTAATTATTGCAAAAGTTTTTACATGCATCCAAACAACCGTTATCTCGCGAAACCCACACTTGATAAAATGGAGTATTTCATTTCGAACATCATCATGACGTCAACTGAAGATCTGCCATTTACCCTCATACGAATGCTGTTACCAGTGCGACCTTGCTTCGCAAAAACAATTAATAAGTCACAAGGTCAAACTTTGCGATGCTTGGGGGTAGACCTTACAACGCCTGTCTTCTCACATGGTTGTACGAGGCTTTATCGAGGGTTACCGATGTGAGCCGTCTTACTACTCTACTGCCACACGGTGGACAAAAGACCAGTAATGTCGTGTATCCTGAGATATTGCTCCAACCACCTCAATCTGGCAGTGAGGAGACAATGATAGAGTATTAGATTTGATTATGGGTGACAAGTGGTAACGCTGCATAACTCGCATGTCATCTAGAATGTAATTTATCAAATCATCTCGATGTAAAATTTTAAAACAATGATTAACAGAGCTATAATATTTGATTCTGGTAGCTGATTTTAAAGTGTGTGCGGATTCGATCCGATGACTGTCGTATTTCTAGTAATAGTAGCGGCCCGTTAATTTAATTTTATTGATGAGTACTGCTGGATATATGAGCATTCACTTAAAGAGGCTAACATTTCTTTCAGGTATCTTTAGAGGACTGATGGCATTTCTAGGGCGTACCTGGAGGAATGAAATATATATATGTTATGTGTTGGAGAACTTAACAAGTTAGATGGTATACGTGGAGGATTTTTGAAACTTGGTTAGCATGCATGGTGGACAAAAAGATTTCAGGAATGATTGGAGGGAAAAATTAAGAAGATACAAAATAAATTTAAAAAGATTAAGGGTAAATATAGAGGAAGGAAAAAATTAAATAACTTCAGATATTTTTGAAGGAAACTAAAAAGAAAACAAAATAAAAAGAAATATTTGGTTTGTGAGGAAAATTGAAATCTGTGCGGTATATTTGGAGGAAATTTTCAGATTTGACTGTTTGATTTTAAGCGGATGATTAAATTAGGTTATTATGTTTTGTGTAGATGAAGAATTTTAGGAATTATCTTTTTATGGATGATGAAATCCCGAGATGTTACCTGTAAGCCATCACAGGACTGAAAAATGAAAGTCTTCTGTTGATCTCCCACTTCTCACCAAAAAGACCAAATCACAACAAACAACTTCAAAACATCAAATTTTCTCATCGACGACCACTTCTTGACGTGAAGCTAACACTCAAAGATTGGTCTTCATTCCTAGGAATTTTCTTCAGTGCCGAGAGCTGGCCAAAATCTATTATTACCTTAACATATACACATATTCCAACACCTCAACTATAATCCCCTTTTTTCACCACTACCAAACCTCAATATAGCATCTATTTACATATTTATATTTTCATTAATATATAAAAATATTATTCCAAACATTTAAATCTATATAACATTTTTTTTTTTTTTAACACTATTCAATTCCTTAATATGGTAGATATCAGCCAACCACAACAGTCCAATCAAGCTTAATATTATTTATCAAATGAAAGGAACTAGAGATAAGTTGATTTCATATTTTTATTTTTATTTTAATTCAATTTTAATTTTTTTTTTCCATTAATATCACCAAGAATATTCAATTGCTTGTGTCTTGCGTGGCTATCAAACCTCACAACTTTACTTCAGTGAGTGTTTGGTGTTAATACCTAAGGATTTTTTCGTTTGATCGGCTTCGATTAGATTCTTAAGTTTTTAAGCTTTCTGACTTTTGATAGTCTTTTGAGAAATATTGTTCAGAAATTTCACTTGTCAAATCAATCTGGAAATGTGGATATTAAATGCAAAAGTGGTACTGATATTCTCAATTTTCGAATAATTATCTGTAAAGCTAGCTAACCAGCCAGCTTAGAAGAATTCCACTTCAAGAAAATATAAAAATCCAACCTTTGGAAGACTATTCAGAAATCGTTGATACTAAGCTCGATTAGTTTATGTGTAGATTAAACATTAGCTAAAACTTAAGTCTCGCGCAGTTTGAGATGGCGGTGGATTAAATTTCCCTGTATAAGTAGTTATTCCATTCTACAACCCTTTTGGTCAAGCAGGCTGGCACGGACAGTGACTTTAATTTAACGCCAATTAAAACCTCACCGCCGATCACGACTTTTTGGTGGCATCATATCTCACCGTTCAGAAGCTGGCGTTTAGGAACACTTTAGAAATGCTAATACTTGTTAAAAGGCAATAATGTAAGAGCATTTTATGTGTATATATTCACACAAAGTAATGGGAGTTGATAAAGATCAATAGGACCCAAAAAACACAAACAGTCGTCAGACATTCATCCTATATAGATATATTTAATTGTTGTGCATCTTCATCATATGTATGTATTTTCCACTAAAAACTCCGAGCGCCACAATGAACCAGATTCAAGGCGAAGCAAATTACAGGTCGGACAAATTTCTTTCTTCATCTCTGGAATCATTCCCTGTATTTTTTTCCGAGACTCCCGGTTTGACCATCTCTCTAGACACAAGCACCAGCTTCACCTTCATCAATGTTATCATTAGAACTGATCTCATCATAAGGATAGCCACCACCAGAGTGTAATCTATCCCGTTGGTATTTACTTGATTTAAAGCCCAACCATTTCATTTTCCAGAATTCACCCAAGGACTCTTGATGTCCCTTTCTCCTTGTACTTTTTGGAGTGGGCCTGGCAGTGAAGCCAGGAAATCCACTAGATCTTCTCCTTCGCTTCCGTATGGGTGATATTAAGTCAATTGATTCATCGATATCTGGATAGTGAGGTGCCGGCGATGTGAATATTCTCCTAGGTAAATTAGATGACGAAAGTCTAGACGTAGCTTGTCCCACATTTTCCAGTGAATTCCAGGTATTATCCGTATCAGCTAAATGAATTGATTTCGGTACAAAATATGATTTTGCTTTTAGGGTATCTGCCCTAATTTCAGGGCTCAATGATCTACTACTTAAAAGAGGTTCGCGCTCGGCGCTCAAAATTGCCTCCCCATCGGCATCCATAGAATCAGAGAAATCGTCATTATCCGTATCTTCAATAAAGCCTAAGCCCGGTGCAAGTGCAGATTTGGCAAGTGCAGGCTGAGACTGTTCATCAGATAGTCGCCAAGAGAGTGCCAGAACTCCCGAAAGAAGGATTATAGTACCGAGAGTTATCAGGGCAGCATGGAGTGGATTAAGTCGGTCAGTTTGTTTAAAATATATGAGACCATCAAGAATAGCTATAATGTTATAGATACAGAAGACAAGAGGGTAGAGAACGCTAGTAGAAATGAGTTTTAATCCCCGGTGGAGATAATACAGTTGTGTGAGCGCAAGAAAAATAAGGCTTAGTAAGATTGCCCAGGATTGCCAGCGATTAAATTGATTGATACGGTCAACAATAGAGCATACTATAAGTTCAACAGCCGATTTGGCTACTAGAAGAGAGTGTGCTGAGAGTATGCCACTAATTCCACCATATGCTAGCCCACGGGCCAATAGTATTCGAGGACTCGAGGATAGACTTGGTATACGGGAGAGGAAGCTTGCGATACATATAATCCCAGCAACTAAGACGACCTGAAGAATCATCCAGATGATAAAAGTCCGTCGTGCAAGTAAGGACAGTAATTGATCAAGACTGTGTGCTGGCTCGGGTATTGCTCCAAATACTGCTATCAAAACAGCTCCAGTTGTCACCAATAATGTTCCGCCTAATGACCAAAGGGTGAATGGTTCACCTAGAATAAAAGTTGCACAAATGGAGTTAAAGACTAGTCCAGAAGCCTGCAATGTTGATAAAACTGGCAAGGGTAATGTTGTTATTTGAATAGAGCTCCCGACCAAATTTGATACAATGAACATGGCCATACCCAGTTGCCATCGACGACGACGGTAAGGAGGACGCCGAACATCGTAAGGATCTTTTTCATCTTCCAATAAATGTGATTTGCGTTGTAAAGTGAGTCCTATACTCTGAACATTCGTAGATAATAGCCCGACCAGAATACCAATCTTAGGAGGCAAAGAACTCAGTTCAAATGATCAAAAAAGAAAAAAAAACTTGGGAATGGATCAATACTTACGACTATACTTCCTCCTGGCGAAAGATCGCCGAGATTTCCCATCACGTTCTGAAACTAACGCAAAGATACATTGAAGTTGACTTTAGTGTTGGGTAGGATTCAGATGTTAAATAAAGCTACGATTGAAGCTACGTGTACGATAGGTTGGCATCGGGCTGTAATTCGAATCGGTTGTTCATATCCTTACCAAATTTAGACGCGGCTCTTGTTCGCTCTACTTATCACCCTGGACTTTTTTTTTTCTTTCCCTCTGTTAAGTTATATGATGCGGAAGGAATGTAGAAGCTGGGCATGTGTCTCGCTTTAGGTAATTGTAATTGTATCACATGATCTCGCTAGCGGAAGCTGGTTTAATTTAGGACTCGTCCGAGCATCAGGGCTATGTTATAGCAATATATCTAAATACATTACCATCACAATTTAAATATGCCGCAATCTTACGCTTTGTCTGACGATCAAGTTACGAATTTAATTCCGATTTATACTCTCTATTGGCTAACACCTTAATTCTAGGTCGGGCAAGAGCTCAAAAAGATGACGGCCTTCATCAAACAAGAAGCCCTAGAAAAAGGTCGTGAAATTGAAATTAAAGCCGATGAAGAATTTGCAATTGAGAAGTCGAAACTTGTGTGCCAAGAGACCCAGGCAATCGATTCGACGTACGAGAAGAAATTCAAGGCAGCCGAAATGTCACAGCAGATAACTCGATCTACTGTTGCAAACAAAACGCGTCTAAAAATTCTCTCTGTCAGACAGGAACTTCTTGATGAAATATTTGAGATCACAGAAAAAAAGCTTGGCGATATTACTCATGACCAAGAAAAATATCAAGCCGTTTTGAAGAACTTGCTGTTGGAGGGTATGTATGCACTGGACGAAAAAAAAATAGTCGTCAGAGTACGGGAGACCGATTTCGATCTTGTCAAGAAATCAGCTGCAGAAGCGTCTGAGGAATATAAGCGTAATATAGGGAAGGATATCGAAGTTGTGATTAATGAGGCAGATCCCTTGCCCCAGGGGAGGTAAGTTGACTCTAGGAAGAACTAAGAATAACTAAATAACCGCCAATCAGTGCAGGTGGTGTGTTTATAATTGGTGGCGGAGGAAAAATTGATATCAACAATACCTTTGAGGAACGGTTAAAGTTGCTTCAGGAAAACGCCTTACCAGCAATCCGTACAACACTGTTTGGCAAAAATGAGAACAGAAAATTTTACGACTAGACATAGTTGTTCTTCGAATCGAGAAAGGACGTGTGGCTTAATAATCTTTCCACGAACTTGCAACTAATTAGATATTTAATTTTTATGCTACAAAAGTTGTAGAGTACAGTACACATAATCAGTAAGTAATATGGAGCATTTTTTGTAACGCTTATATGAAAACCAGTCTTTTGAAGACCTACTTTAACTTACATTTCTACAACCCCTCATTTTGGCGACGAAGCTCTCCATGCCCCGTTTTTCTCCCTCCATATCATCACGTTCTTTACCACGATCCAAAAACCATTCATGAACAGGTTTTGGTTTCGTCCTCATTGTATGCGTGATTCTTTGAGAGAAGGTTTCAACGGCCTCTTTGGCTTGTATTTTGGACATAAACCCATTTCCTGGAGTCCCAATACCATTCAAAATCTTCCTAACAGACATATTAAATTCATCAACATCATTATTAAAACTTTCTTCCATTAAATTATCAGTAATTTGATCTTGATTGGATTGACCATCATCAACCACAATATCCATAAGCATTACAATTGCTCTCAAATCACGATAGTCGGTACTATAATTTGCCTCAAAATCTTTTGCCTTAAGTCGGTCCTTGAACATTTTAATACTAATCTGATCGCGGGGATTTTTTTTTGCAAAACACACATCCTCAAAAACAAAGCAACCAGAAAGCCTTCTCTTAAGGTCGTGACAGCGTGTAGTTACAGAAGGTACGCACTCAACAACCTGAAGGCGTAGGGTTGGTTGTTCAATGGAATAAACTAAATTTTCACAGACCTCTTCACACTTTTGATGTTAGTTTGTAAGTTAATTGGCACAAGCTTTTTGAACTCACGAACTGTTGCCAGCCTACAAAAGATGTGGCCTCACAAAGACTGTTTACTGTCTTTATCATAGAATCAAGAATGTTAACATTTTCAATTACTACGTTATCTACACACATTCGAAGAAGTATGCATGTGAGTTGCGTTATAGATTTTTGTGCTAGGTTATTAGCTATTCGAGATAAAAAATTCAAAAATGAAATGAGCATCGACCAGTCATGGTTTGAATAGTACTCAGGTATTTTTTCCACGGGTTGAATTTTCCGCGTAATAGTTGTGCCACCCAAAGTGCCATTGAGTTGGAGAAATAAATTTTTGATTGTCACAGGGCTGAGTAGTCGTTGAATCTGATCTGGTGATTGAACCAGAATGTTGAGATAACAGTTCCGCAACACGTCACATTCCTGCCAGCACGCTTCTTTGACTAACCAGAGAAATATTTCATCAGGAAGTGCTCTTCCCAATGTCACCATATCCTCGACGAATCCAGAGATAAAGGCAAGTTTTCTCATCTTAGAAGATGCCATTTCTCTCTTCCACTCATCAGACAAAAATTCAATCGGAAATGGATTTTTTGAGGGAGTCAATCTTGGTTTGGGGCCGAAGAAATACCACTGTTTTTGTTCAGAACCAGCTTCGGTTCTCTCAATAGCGTTTTTAATCTTATGTGCTTCTTGCTTTCTACCATCCTCATAGATTTGAACCGATTCTAATAAAGAATTTTGATCAAAGCCTTCAAAATTAAAGCCAGGTTCATTCGATGCCAAAATCTCATTCTCGATACTTTCCTGTGATTCTAACATTTCCTTGACTCGATTGGAGCTGGCCTCGGTGGCATCGTAATTTTTGGTAGACTTGGCTAATGACTTTAAATCGTACTTATACTTTGATTTAGTGTCTGTTGGTTTTATGTATTCGGAGAGACTCTTAACCCTTGATCTTGTTGAGCTAGAGGGCGTTCCCAGCCCTAGGGAAACAGTTTTGCATTCTTGAGCTTGTCTTGCCTGAACTTTGGGAATCCTAGCTGATAATATGGCTGTGAGATCTTCAAGGGAGCTATCAGAGTCGCAGTCATCATCTGAATTTTGTATAACCTTTTTTAGTGATGACTTGCCCATTGAGTGCAAAAACTGCCAACCTAGGTTTTAAGAACGAAGGCTTTTGAAATAATGAATACTCAATAGTAGGAATGCGTTATTCAACTTAGATACCTAAAGGTTGTAGTGTTTGATGGACAAAGACTAGGTTGAATTGGATGGGTTAAA